>QLOD02138670.1:0-16096 GCA_003260245.2 Sideroxylon spinosum | reverse complement strand
GAGACTAAGAAAAAAGAATTTTAACTTAATTTTTTGATACCAAACATAAGAATAGATAAAGTGGGAATGGATTTTCTATTCCATGAATACGTGCCAAACATAGCCTAAATCATTTTTCAAGATATCCTCGAACTAAATTTAAAAATTTGTTGGCTCCAATTTAAATAAAAAAGGGGAGGTAATTGCCTTTTTACCACCTGTACTTAAAATAAAAATCACTTACATCCCTTGAACTTTAAAACCTACCATTGCATCCTCTGTACTTTAGATTAACGTGAAAACCATAAAACATCTGCCAAACATAACGGTGTTTACCTTAAATGAGTTTAAAAATTACATTTACATCCCCTATACTTTATATTACCTACACTTACACCCCACGATTCTATTTAGTTTTAATGGGTATTCTTGTATTTTCACTTGTTAATTTAATATCGTTTACAATTTCACTTTAACCCGAAATACAAGAGATACAAAGGTAGATTTTTAAAATTCAGGGGTGTAAGTGATTTTTACTTTAAATACAGTGGGTAAGAAGGAAATTATCCCTAGAAAAAAAATTGAATCATACAATACCTTTACATACCAGAAATTGCTGGTTAGGTTGAATTGGGTGTTAGATTATTTTACTACCAAATAAAACATATCCAAAATTATCTTAAACTTAGAATGTGTTTGAGAAAAAGAATTATAGAGAAAAAATTAAATTACAGAATAGAAGGTTAGAAAGTAAAATAAAATAAAAATATTAGATTTATTTTATTCCTTTTTTATGGTTGAAAAAATAAAAAAATATTTTTGAAAAATAATTATGTGATTAATTTTAAAAATAAGCGTGTGTATATATAATTAGTTCAAATTCCTTCCAATTTTCCTTTCCTTTCCACAAATATTGATGAACTATCAAGGCAACATGCTATTTTTTTTATGGTGGTGATATAGTGATAAGCACAATTTGCTTTACTTACTAACACTTCCATCTTAAATGAATTTTACCAATGATATTTTGGTAAATGAGAAATTTTACCAATGATATTTGGTAAATATGAGGCCTTTAACGTTGACGAAACCCTTTATGAACAAACCGATCAGTATCTTGTAACTCTTATGAATAATCATTATATTTCAGACATTTAACCTCCTTCTTATTAAGTCTTAACGCTCTTTCTTTCTTTTCCTTTTTTTTCTCTTTTTTTTTTTTTTTTGGAATATTCAGAGTATTCGGTGTAGTTTACATGTATCTAAACTAATTCTTAGGATCCTACAATTAACGATCAGATAAACTCTCCAATGACTGAGAAAATTTAAACTATTGTTTTAACACTCTTAGCAACATTTCTCTTTTTAACCCTTAAAACTTTGGATCCTTATGAAAAATTTTTATTTATTTCCTTTTGTACCCATAAATAGCACAAGGGATATCAACAAAACAAGTATGTTTAAGGGATTTTTTTTTCCTCATCCTCCCATTGTTTAGTAATTTTCATACCCATCCTCGTATAAAAGTGAGTTCTTTATTTTCGTCCCTATTCTTATTTAAAAATAGAAATTATTTAATTAAATCAAAATAACATTTGTAAATCGTCATCAAAATAAAAATTTTAAATCAAATAATGTTTATATTAATATATACCATTATATAAATATAACTTATATGTAAGTGTGTTCGTAAACAGATATGTGACAAGGTAAAAACTACCCAATTTCGTTCTTATAGCCATTTAAAATTACTTAAAATTCTCATTCTTATTTTCATTCTCATAAAAAGTATCTCCATACAATTACTGACAGGAACTAGTAATGCAAGTAGCCGTCAAGGGCAAAGATTTCGTGTTGAAAGGTATAGAAATTAAATTATGTGTAGTCCACAAATTATTTTGAATTATTGAATGAGTAATTCTCACCTCTTTTAGTTTGTAGATTTCACTTTGTTACTTTTGAAATTTTTAACGTTAACAATTTAATTCATCAGTATTTATTCAAAATAACAATTTATAAAACAATAATGAGTAACCTCTAAAAAAAACGCAATAATGATTAGGCGTTGCTGTGAAATATTTTGTAATTCCAACGACAGGGTTTTTGTATAATACAATATTAACTATTGGTGGCATAACTATTTCGTGATTAGTTTTATTATATCTAAATAATTACCTTTTCACTCTTATTTTTTTTATAATAATGATGTTTCGCTGGAATATTTCTATTAAATATGATTAACGAAAAATTATTCCAAATAATCAGCAGATAATGAAATGATCTCTATAGTTCTAGCAAAAAAAATAACACTACCGCAAAAATGAATTTTGGAGGCAGAACTTGAGTGACCTCTATTTGGTGGTCAGTGATACTGACTTTAAATGATCGCTACAATGAATTGGTTCTCCTCAAAAACATTTCTCCTTCCCGCGCTCCCAACCCTAATTTATTCTCTCTATATCTCTCTCTCTCTAGCCTCACTAGAAAGCTGGGGTCAATTAAATACAAGTTTAGGTGGGTTTGGAACTTTTGTACCAAAATCATTTACAGTGTAAACGTTTCTTATTAATGAAAATCGTTTAGTGTATACAATTTTTAATTGTATAAAAGATGATTTTAAGGCTGCAAAGTCAAACTCGTTTATGGTGGGAACAAATGTGGCTGAAAATGTTTATAGTGTAAACAAATTCAACGTTTTATTACTTTAAAATTGTTTACATAGTCAACGATTTTATGCCACCACAAGACTTAGAGTCAGCCTTCGTGTTCATACCCCTCGCACCTTTGTGGAGTCTTATACTCTTGGTGTTTCATAATCCTTTCACTCTCATGGAGTCTTATACTCCTGATGCTCACACTTTTTCACCCTTGTGGATCTTATACTCCTAGTGTTCATAGTCTTTTAACCCTTATGAAGTTTATATTCTTGGTGTCTATTCTCCTTATTCCATGGAGTTTAATATTCTCCTTCTATAATCTTACGTTTACCACGAGATTCATAGTCAATCCTTGAGTCTAGTACTCCCCCTTTTTGGAATCTTCCTTTTGCCATAACCAGATTTAGTGTCAACTTTGGGGTTAGCATTCCCCTTCTCAAGCCTTATTCTTAACATCACAAGACTCAGAGTCAGCCTAGGAGATTCTACTCATTTCTTCTGAACTAGTGAAAAGTTTAGGCCCATGATCGAGCATTATTCCTTTATAATTAAATAATCATCTACTAACATAATTTTTTAGATTTCTTTTCAAGATCAAATGAAGAAACCAACCCCTGTAGCCGCCCAAGTACGAGGCATCTTTTTTTTTTTTTTTTGAAAGGTAAAGAGAAATTATATTAATGATAAAAGAATATGGTACAAATACACAGTGGCATACCGTTGGGAATTACATCAATCATTGCTAAAGAAAAGGAAATTAAGCTCAGGCAAACTCATATAAAAAAAGATATCCAAATCTAAGAATTAACCACCAATAAGGGATGGAGAAAGGTGCCAACTATGAGCCAAATGAAGATTAATAGAAGTATCTGGGAAACCTGATCACTGTAATAATCTCGTTCTTACCAATTCCACAATCATAGTAATCAAAGAGAGCTCATTCTTAGGAGGTTCTTAGGAGAGTCATCATGAAGATGAGAATTCCTTTCCCTCCATCTAGAATAGACAGTTGCGGTAAAAGAGATCCGACCATTGCAAGATAGAAGGGCAGAGCCTTTAAAAGGAGAGCAAACCAAAAGCTGAGTAACTGACCGAGAAGAAGGAGAATCACCTATATCACATTTGCCTAGAACAGCCTTTCACACTCGAAAGGAGAAGGGATTGTCCCCATAAAGATGGCAATGCATATTTTGAATCATCCCAAAAGAGAGAAGCCTATCTTGAGTACTCAATCATCCTCGAATAGCAAGCCACAAAATGAAAGAATGTTAAGGGATATTATACTTGAACCAGAGGCGTAAACCAAGCTACAAGGTTGTTTCTTTCCTTGTTTTAAGATTCAAGGGGGTAAAATAGGTCGTCTCTTTTTCGTTTTCTACCTTAGACAAACAAATGCAGAAAAAAAAGGGTAGTTGTTGACTCCCTATTTTGCCCCCTCCTTTAATATTTATATTTGTAAACACATACATTTTGGCTAATCAAAAATAGCCATGTGTTAAATAAATTCCCTTTTAAATTGTCAAATTAAATCTTGCCACGTGTCTTGTGGGGGATTTTTAACAAAATTGCACATGTGGACAAATCATATGCCACCATGTGTAAAAGTGATGCAGTTTGAAGATGACAAGACTCGACCAATCAAATTGAGCCACTTGTCAGCAAGGCTCACTCTAAAGATAATTATTATCTCTTAATTTTATCTCTTATAAAATAAATAAATAAATAAATATATAAGAAATAATTATTAAAGAGATATGATATGATGTTAAGTTCTTTGATATTATCTCTTATTAATAAATTAAATATGAGATAATTATCTTAAAGAAGTTGAATTTAATTGTGATTCTCTCTCTACCACATCTATAAATAGGGGTCACCATCAAAAAGAAAAAGAGAAATTCTTTTTGCCTACAAGGTGACTCTGTTGGATCAAGCTGCCAAGGCCCCACAGATTCTCAAGCATCAAGAATACAAGTGCTGGTTCGAGATCAAGTTCAAGCCCTCGTATCAATGCTTTGAAGAAAAGAATCGGAGAATTATTCTTTGATTAGAAGTTTCAGAGATTGTATTCCGTTTTTCTACATCAATAAAATTTAATTTGTTACTGTAATTTTCTGTTTTATTTCCAAACACGAAATTTGTGTGTACAAATTTCTAGCATGCCCGGTGGGACCTTCTCTACCTCTCATCTCCTCTCTTCATCAAACTAAATCAATCAAACTCTCAATGGCTCCCAAGAACGACTGTTCGAAGGTTCTGGCTCTGAAAGCCGAAGGCTCCAAATCCGCTACTGGCAACACCACCTCGAGGTCTACTGCTCAAAGCACTGACTAAGTCACACGAAGCAAGGCAAAAGCTATGGGTGAGTACTGAAGCAAGCCTTCTTGCTGCCAAAATCAACACCTGTTTTCAACTCAAGTTCGTTGAAGACAACATCCGGATCATCAAGTCTTCGGGGGGGAAAGAAGATGCTACTGCTGCTACAAAACGGACGGAAGTCATTTCCACAAGTCCAGAGAAAGCTCTGTTGCATCCTTTCATGTCTCAAGGGTCTGACTCAAGCTTTAAGCTACAATCTGGCCAGAAGAAAATTAATGATTCAGGTAGTTCTGAATCCACCTTTCCTCCAGAAACTCCCTAGTCAAAGTTCAAGCCACATGATTTCACCAGTTCTTAAAGCCCAACAGCTATGAATGTGATGATGACAAATGCGACATCGTTAGAGAAACAAGTTAACTCGTTGTCGAAGATTGTGGAGAACTTGTGCAAAGTTGTACAAGAACGTGATCAACAGATTGAAGCAATCATGAATAAGTTGAACAATGCTGGAGAATCAAGCCATACTCCTGCTCTCCCAAAACTACAAGAATTGGCCGAATCATCCAGCAAGTAAGAAGAAACTCCAAAAAACTTACCAGTTTCTGCTAATGGTTTCATCTCTGTTGATCAACTGAAGGAGTTCATCTTGGGCACCCTCAAAGACAAGAGCGAGGAAACGCCAAGATCTTCTCTCACATATGCCAAGCCTTACACTCGTCGAATTGATCAACTGAAGATACGTGTTGGTTACCAACCCCCGAAATTCCAACAATTTGACGGTAAAGGAAATCCAAAGCATCATGTCACTCATTTTGTGGAAACTTGTAGCAACGCTGGAACTAAAGGAGATCTTCTGGTCAAACAGTTCGTTCGAATTCTCAAGGGTAATGCATTAGATTGGTACTGCGATTTAGAGGCTGGCACCATCGACAGTTGGGATGAGCTAGAGCAAGAATTTCTCAATAGATTTTATAGCACCCGCCGTTCTATGAGTATGATTGAGCTCACCAATGCCTACCAGTGGAAAGAAGAACTCATCATCGACTTCATTAACAGATGGAGAAATCTGAGTCTCAACTGCAAGGATAGGCTATCTGAAGCTTCGGCAATTAAGATGTGCATTCAGAGCTGCATTAGGGGCTTTGTTACATCTTTCAAGGCATTAAGCCTAAAACTTTTGAAGAATTGGCTACTCGTGCCTATGACATGGAGCTTAGTCCTGCAGCAAGCGGTAATTAAGGATTACTAATTCAAAAGTCTCAGAAATAAGGAGGCAAACCAGAAAATAGCCGCAAAGAGGGAGAGACTTTCTCTAAACTAACCAACAAAGAATCCATGTCTGTTTCCAGTACATTGTTGAAGATTTCTTCATCGGCTAAAACTTCAAACAAACCTAAGAAGAAAGATACAGGGAAAGCCGAACCCAACCAAGGAAGAGGATGGAAAAGACTTACACTAGAAGAAATGCAAGCAAAGGAGTATCCATTTCCAGATTCTAAAGTTCCTCGAATGCTCGAGGATTTGTTAAAACTGAAGCTCATTGAACTTCCAGTGATGAAGCATCCTGAAGAAGCTGATAAAGTTAAAGATCCAAATTATTGCAAGTATCACCAGTTAATTAGTCATTCTACTCAGCGATGTTATTCTCAAGGAAAAGATCATGTAGTTGGCAAGCCAAGAAAAGATCCTTCTAGAAGAAGAAAATGAGGTGGCGGCTACCAACCAAACTGCTACTATGATTGGATTTGTTGATCCTACACTTGAAACTTCGATTTCCAAGTTTGAAGTTCAATTTGGATCGTTTGGACCAATAAAAATAGCCATATGTCAACCTAGTTCTCCTGCACCACCAATGACAAGTGAGGGTATTGTAGAAGAAGCCATTGATTCAGCTGAAGAAGGGTGGATACTTATCACTCGTAAAAGAAAGAGCAAGTCAAAGTCATACCACCCTCAAATAATTCGCTACAAGCAGAAATTCATAAGATCTAACAAAATGAAGCAAGGGAGGAAGAACAAAGCCCAAAAAGCATCAATTACAGCAGTTGAGACTTTTGTTGAACCACAATGTACTCCCATTACTTTATGGGAGTTCCTTCTAGAATCTTGGTAGAAAGTTGATCAACATGATCTTAAGACTGTTGAATGCTACGTAGTAAACATAGGGGAATTAACGGAAGAAAGAGTTGACTCATCCTCAACACCTATGCAAATGCCAGAGGAGCTTAAATTTGAAACCTGTGGTGATACATTTGTGGCTGGTATAAGAACCTAAATTTCTTAGAGGTAACTCTTCTACTTGGTTCAACACCACACAATAGGCCTCTTTTCATCTCTGGCTATGTGCAGGAGCAAAGATTGAATAGAATGCTCGTTGATGATGGATCAGTAGTTAACATTCTTCCTCTTCGTGTGATGAAAGAATTAGGCATTGGTATGGATGAATTATCACATAGTCGCTTGATGATTCGAGGTTTTAATCAAGAGAGGCAGAGAGCGATTGGGGTAATTCATCTCAGCTTGCTCATTGATGACATGACATCAACTGCATTGTTTCACATGATTGATGCCAGAACTTCATACAATATGTTATTGGGTCGACCTTGGATTCATGAACATGGTGTGCTTCCTTCTACTCTTCATCAGTGCCTCAAGTACTGCCATGATAATGAGGTCAAAAAGATTGTAGCTGATGAAAAGCAATTCACTGAAGTTGAATCACACTTTGCTGATGTTAAATTCTACTTAGCACATACAGTGGTGGAAGAACTACAACCAGTGAGTACTTCATCAACGTACAAGTTGCAACAAAGTGCTAATACCCTAGATGATAAGAATCGTAAGATTGCTGATCAAGAGAAGAAAATCAAAAATGACGATGAGAAGTGTGACGTGAAACCTCTGAGAATGCCTCCACTACTTTAGTATGCACCAAAGGCTCGAAAAGTTGATGACCAAGCATTGGGTGGATTAACTCTTCCCATCACAAGCGTCAATCAAACGAAAGTGACTACGATAATTCCAGGATTTGTTCGACCGACACAAAGTCCTCAATTAAAGCATGGTGACTTTCTTTCAACGCGCACATATGAGGGTTTTGATCAGAATGCATATAACCTCCTTGCAAAAGCTAGATACAATCTAAAGGAGTCTTCTACCTTAGGAAAGCTGCCACCAGAAACAGATGGACTAAGTGGACATGGATTAAACTCAACCTAAAAGATGCTCAAGCAATAACGATATGTGGTACAGAGTTCTCGGTCAGGCCTTGGCTTCAGTCCACCTGCTCCAGCGCATATCGTCATAAAGAAATCAGCCAACTATATTACTACTGAGGAACAGTAGTAGTCAAACCTTCTGTCTTTGATCATTTGGAAGAAGTAAATACACAGACCTCAGTCTTTGATCGTTTGGAAGAAGCAAATCTGCAAATGTCAATTTGTCCTTGCTTGGAGGACACAAGTCCAAGAGTATCAATTTTTAACCCCATAGGAAACATAAAGTCAAAAGACTAAGCCTTTGATCAACTGGGGGTAGAAAACTTGGCATTAAATGAAGTCATCGCATCTCTTGCACCTAGAAAATCTGTTAAGAGTAGATTGGGAATATCTATGAAGACTATTGAGAAAAAAATACTAATGCTATCTAAGAAGACCCCAAAAATCTCAGAAGCAAAATACCATCTCGCATGAGGTGTCATACTGATTTGATGGTGACAGTTGAGGAAGAATTGAAAGTGAAGCGGCAAACAGTAATAGTCACAAGATCTTTTGTTGAGACATCAATTGCTCTTTTTGATGAAGAAAATGTTGAACACTCATTTCACATCAGTGCAAGTGATGAAGAAATTCAAGTAGAAGAGGAAGCTGAAGATGCTCTGCTAGAACTTGAAGAATGTGTTAAGTCCACTATCGATGACTTCAAAAGAAATCAATCTTGGTACACCAGAAGACCCTCAACCTATTTACGTAAGCTCTCTTCTAATCCCTAAAGAAGAAAAAACTTACATTGAGCTTCTCACAGAGTATAAGGATGTTCTTGCTTGGAGTTACAAAGAAATGTTTGGGTTGGACCCTAAAGTTGCTGTTCATCATTTAATAGTAAAGCGGGGTGCTCGACTAATTAAACAAGCTCAGCGTCGATTCCAACCAGAATTGGTTCCAAGGATTGAAGCCGAAGTCAATAAACACATTGAGGCTGGATTTATTCGAGAAGTCATATATCCAACTTGGATTTCGAGTATTGTCTTTGTCAAAAAGAAGAACGGACAAATTCGAGTATGTGTCGACTTTCGAGACCTCAACCATGCTTGCCCAAAAGATGATTTTCCGCTCCCATTGACAGAACTCATGGTGGATGCTACTACTGGTCACGAGGACTTATCCTTTATGGATGGCTTATTTGGCTACAATCAAATTCGTATGGCACCATGAGACGAAGAGTTGACAGCTTTTCGTATACCCAAGGGTATATAGTGTTACAAAGTAATGCCATTTGGATTGAAAAATGTGGGAGCCACTTATCAAAGAGCGATGCAAAAGATCTTTGATGACATGCTTCACAAAAATATTGAATGTTACGTAGATGATCTTGTTATGAAGTCAAGAAAGAGGGCAGATCATCTTCAAGATCTAAAAAAAGTTTTCAACCGCCTACGTCGATACCAGCTCAAGATGAATCCCTTGAAATGTGCCTTCGGTGTCACATTTGGAAAATTTCTTGGGTTCATTGTATGTCATCGCGGTATTGAAATAGACCAAACAAAGATTGACGCTATCTTGAAAATGCCTAAACCTCAAAATATTCATGAGCTTGAGAGGCTCCAGGGGCGATTGGCCTATCTTCGACGGTTTATTTCAAATTTAGCTGGTCGTTGTCAACCATTCAGCCAAGTAATAAAAAAAGAGGTTCCATACGAATGGGATGAAGCATGTAGTAATGCCTTCAAAAGCATTAAACATTATTTGATAAAATCACCAGTATTGGCTGCTCCTATTCCTGGGAAGCCATTGGTATTATACGTTGCTGCACAAGAACGATCTGTTGGGGGTTTACTTGGTCAAGAAAATGAAAAGGGAAAAGAAAATGCCCTTTACTATCTTAGTTAAATGATGACCCCCAATAAGCTGAATTACTCGCCAATTGAAAAGATGTGCCTGGTCCTAGTGTTTGCAATTCAAAAGTTGCGACATTATTTTCAAGCTCATACTGTTTATCTCATCTCTAAAGCTAACCCAGTCAAGTACATCATGTTGAAGCCAGTTTTAACTGATCGACTAGCAAGATGGTCTCTTCTTTTTCAAGAACTTGAGATCATTTATGTGCCCTAAAAGGCAGTAAGGGGACCAACCTTGGCTGATTTCTTAGCTAGTCAACTCATACCTGCTGATTGGGAGCTATCAGAAGAACTACCAGATGAAGATGTCCTTTATGCGGAAGTTCGGCAACCTTGGAAGATGTATTTTGATGGAGCAGCTCAGTACAATGCTGCAGGAGCTGGTGTAGTGTTTCTCACTCCTAAAGGAGATGTTTTGCCTTATGCCTTCACTCTTACACAGCTTTGTTCAAACAATGAAGCTGAATATCAAGCGATCATACTTGGGTTAGAAATGGCTGTTGACATAAAGCAGTTAAAACTCAATGTGTATGGAGATTCAAAATTGATAATCAATCAGCTGCTAAACATTTATGAAGTAAGAAAGCCTGAGCTTGTTCCTTATTATGACTATGCAACTCGATTGATAGGATGGCTTGGCGGTGTCACCTTGGAACACATGTCGAGAAAAGATAATAAACAAGCATATTCTTTGGCAAAGCTTGCTTCAACACTTGCACTACCTGATCAAGAGACGCGAATCCCAATTTGTCAAAAAATGATCGTTCCTCCACTTTTCGATGATGAAGATGATGATAAAAGAAATGTAAATGCAATATCAGTCTTTGAAATTGAAGAAAATGATTGGCGTCAACCGCTTGTTGATTACCTACTCCATCAGAAGTTACCAGAAGATCTACCCAGAAGAACGGATATAATATGTCAAGCTTCAAGATTTGTCTACTACAAAAGATACACTCTATCGCTGTTCATTCGAAGGAATTTTCCTCTGTTGCCTATGAGAGGTTGAAACTGCATAAGCCTTAGAAGAAGCTCATTCTGGTGTGTGTGGCGCTCATCAATCTGGTCCAAAACTACATTTTCAAATCAAAAGAATGGGGTACTACTGGCCTACTATGGTAATAGACTCTATGGAGTACACTAAGAAATGTCAAGCTTGTCAATTCCATGAAAACTTTATACATCAACCAACAGAACCTCTCCATCCAACTATCGCATCTTGGCCGTTTGATGCATGGGGGCTAGATGCAATGGGGCCATTGCCTAAGTCTTCAGCTGGTCATTTGTATATTTTGGCAGCAATTGACTACTTCTCTAAGTGGGTTGAAGTTGTACCATTAAAAGAAGTTAAGAAAGAAAATTTCATGGCTTTAATTCGCACTAATATCATCTTCAGATATGGTGTGTTATGATACATCATCACTGACAATGGAAAGCCTTTCTACAACAATTTGATGAACAAGCTATGTGAGAAGTTTAACTTCAAACAACATAATTCTTCCATGTATAATGCACCTGCAAATGGTCTTACTGAAGCATTTAACAAAACTCTTAGAAACCTGTTGAAGAAAGTGGTTGCAAAGTCAAAAAGAGATTGGCACGAGAGAATCGGAGAAGCTCTTTGGGCTTATCAGACAACATATCGAACGTCTACACAAGCTACTCCTGATGCTTTGGTATATGGTGTGGAAGCTGTTCTTCCCCTTGAGTGTCAGATCCCATCATTACGGATTGCTCTTCAAGAAGGTCTCACTCAAGAAAAAAATGCTCGCCTACGACTAAAAGAACTAGAAGCACTTGATGAGAAGAGGCTTGATGCACAGCAGTGTTTAAAATGTTATCAAGCTCGTTTTTGCAGAGCATTCAACAAAAGAGTCTGCCCTTGATCCTTTTAGAAATGAGACTGGGTACTTGCAATAAGAAGACCTATCATTACCACCCACCATACTGGCAACAAATTCAACTCTAAGTGGGATGGTCCATACATCGTTCAAGAAGTCTACTCAAATGGAGCATACAAGATAGTCACCGAAGACGGTTTGAGAATCGGCCCCATAAATGGCAAGTTCTTGAAGCGCTACTATCCTTAAAAATCATGTACTACTCCTGGCCCGCATGAGTAAAAACTACGAAAGGTACACAAAAAAAAAAAATCATTCGTTATTTTATGAACTATGTTTAGCTTGATCCCACCTCGTTTATGTAGGCAGTTTGAAATTATATTTCAAGCTCAGTCATCCATCAAAAAATTCATTCATTCATTCCTTATTTTTATGAACCACGTTTGGCTTGATCCAACCTCAGGTACGTAGGTAGTTTGAAATTATATTTCAATCTCAATCATCCATTCAAAAAATTCATTCATTTCTGATTGTTACTAACTACGTTTGGCTTGATCCCATCTTGGGTACGTGGGCAATTTGAAATTATATTTCAAGCTCAGTCATCCATTCAAAAAAAAAATTCATTCATTCATTTCTTACTGTTATGACCTATGTTTGGCTTGATCCCATCGTGGATACATAGACTATTTGAAATTATATTTCAAACTCAATCATCCATTCAAAAATAAAAAAAAAATAAAAAAATTCACAAAGTACATGATTCTTGGCAAAATGAATAATTTATTCTAAAAAAAGAGGTCTCTGCATTACATAAAAAAAATGATGAATTAAGGAAAAAACTTGAAATCTCTTAATTCATTACACCTCACTTCTAGCATTTGTTCCATATTTGCCAAGCACCTGACATCATCATCATTAAGAACGGGCTTATTTCAAAGGCAGAAATTTCTTCCTTGAGACTTGACACATTAGCTTGCAGCTTCGACAACTCTGATTTCTTCTCCAAAATCTGTAACCATGATTGATGATGAATTATCTTTTGGCAATGAATTTTGCTATAGAAACGAATAGTACTATACAAGTAAGTTCCCAGGAAAGATTAGAAGGGTCACACTCGTCCTACTTAAAACCCAATCTCCTAGATAGAACCTACGTAAGCTCCTAGGAAAGGTTGGAGGGGTCACACTGGTCCCACTTAAAACCCAATTTCCTAGACAGAACCTACATAAGCTCCTAGGAAAGATTGGAAGGGTTACACTTGTCCCACTTAAAACCCAATCTCCTAGATAGAACCTACGTAAGCTCTCAGTCCCACTTAAAACCCAATCTCCTAGACAAAACCTACTTAAGCTCCCAGGAAAGATTAGAGGGGTCACACTGGTCCCACTTAAAATCCAATCTCCTAGACAGAACCTACGTAAGCTCCCAGGAAAGATTGGAGGGGTCGCACTGGTCCTACTTGAAATCCAATCTCCTAGATAGAACCTATGTAAGCTCCCAGAAAAGATTAGAGGGGTCACACTGGTCCTACTTAAAACTCAATCTCCTAGATAGAGCCTTCTTAGACTTATACTATTCAAAGGCTTTGACTGATGTAGGTGCGAATAGATGCTGACACGAATAGACTTTCAACTCTAAGTGCTTGTTGAAGTCGAATTCAAAGGCTCTGGATGATGTAGACTTGAACTGCTGAAGTCTTCAAGTGGTAGAAGCCTGGCGTGATGAAGTCTTCAAGTAAAAACCTGACGTGATGAAGTCTTCAAGTGGTAGAAGCCCGATGTGACTAAGTCTTCAAGTGGTAGAAGCCCGACATGATAAAGTCTTCAGGAAGTAGAAGCTTGAACTGCTGAAGTCTTCAAGTGATAGAAGCTCGGTGTGATGAAGTCTTCAAGTGGTAAAAACCTGGCGTGATGAATTCTTCAAGTGGTAAAAACCTGGTGTGATGAAGTCTTCAAGTGGTAGAAGCCCGAGGTGACGAAGTCTTCAAGTGGAAAAAGCCTGGCATGATAAAGTCTTCAGGAAGTAGAAGCTCGAACTACTGAAGTCTTCAAGTGGTAGAAGCCCGGCGTGATGAAGTCTTCAAGTGGTAAAAACCCGGCGTGATGAAGTCTTCAAGTGGTAGAAACTTGGCATGATGAAGTCCTCAGGAAGTAGAAGCTCGAACTGTTGAAGTCTTCAAGTGGTTGAAGCCCAGCATGATGAAGTCTTCAGGAAGTAGAAGCTTGAACTACTTAAGTCTTCAAGTAATAGAAGCCTGGTATGATGAAGTCTTCAAGTGGTAGAAGCTCAGCGTGACGAAGCCTTCAAGAAGTCGAAGCTTGGAGTAATGAAGTCTTCAAGTGATAAAAGCTTAGCGTGATGAAGTCTTCAGGAAGTACAAGCTCGGAGTGATGAAGTCTTCAAGTAATAGAAGCCCAGAAGTAATCAAGTCTTTAAGTGGTAGAAGTCGGCGTGATGTAGCCTTCAAGAAGTAAAAGCCTAGACTGATGAAATCTTCAAGTGGTAGAAGCCCAGTGTGATGAAGTCTTCAAGTGGTAGAAGCCGGCGTGATGAAGTCTTCAAATAGTAAAAAACTCGGAGTGATGAAGTGTTCAAAAAATGAAGCTCGAGGTGTTGATTTCTTTAAATAGTAATAAGTTTGAATTGATCTTCAGATGATAAAAATCTCAAACGGATAAAGTCTTTGATAAATAAAAGGCTCAAATATATAACCTTGAATTCAATGCTCTAAAAAAAAAAAAAAAAAAGATTCAAAAATTTTCGATTCATGTAAGCACAGATAGATGTAGCATTCAAATTAAAGGAGTCAAAAGTCAACAAAATGGTAATCGCAGAGTTGAAATTTTGAAATCAAGAAGCAAAAAAAAAAATTTAAAAAAATAAAAAAATTATCATGATTACCTCACTGCATCGTACAGCTCAAGAAGGAAAAAATGCATGCTGCGAAAAAAAAATGTCCTATCAGATATACCTGTATTGTCGAAGATCGAAACCATTGCCAGACTTGAAGAAGAAGAAGAAAAACAAATGCTATGCTGTGCTAGCGCTGGAGAATCAAATTGATGTGCCAAGAACTACCTTGAATTGAAGAAAAATCCTATTCCGGTTAGGATTTTGATTTAGAATTTCCATCTTCTAACAAAGTACAAATTACTTAGAAGAAGTAATTTCTAAGAATCCAAGTTCCTTCAAGTCTGGAATTCCTAAACATGGATAACTTAGAATTTAAGTTGATAAATCATTTGGTCAAATTTTATTCCAAGTAAAATTTGGAATTCAAAATAAAATAAAACAAATTTTGTTATTTTGATTCCAACTCAAATTTGGAATTCGAAATAAAAATCAATTCATCAGTTTGTCTCCAACTCAAATTTGGAATTCGAAATAAAAAATAAAAATTCATTATTTTGATTCTAATTCATATTTGGAATTCGAAATAGAAATCAAATTTATTATTTTGATTCCAACTCAAATTCAGAATTTGAAATAGAAATCAAATTCATTATTTTGAGTCCAACTCAAATTTAGAGTTTGAAAAAAAAAAAAAAACTCAAATTCATTATTTTGATTCCAACTCAAATTTGGAATTCGAAATAGAAATCAAGTTCAATATTTTGGTTCCAACTCAAATCTGGAATTCTAAACAAAGTATACTTAATTCCTCTTTAAAAAGAAAATTTTGGTTCCAACTCAAATTTAGAATTTGAAATGAAATCAAATTTTCAAAGTTTGAGACTCGCTCACTTCTCAGTACTACTACAACATGAATGTGATCAAGTCTCAAGGGAGCATTTGTAGACACATAAATTTTGGCTAATCAAAAATAGCCACGTGTTAAATAAATTCCCTATTAAATTGTCAAATTAAATCTTGCCACGTGTCTTGTGGGGGATTTTTAATAAAATTGCACATGTGGACAAATCATATGCCACCACGTGTAAAAGTAATTCAGTTTGAAGATGACAAGACTCGATCAATCAAATTGAGCCATTTGTCAATAAGGCTCACTCTAAAGATAATTATTATCTCTTAATTTTTATCTCTTATAAAATAAATAAATATATATAAGAGATAATTATTAAAGAGATATGATATGATATTAAGTTCTTTGATATTATCTCTTATTAATAAATTAAATATGAGATAATTATCTTAAAGAAGTTGAATTCAATTGTGATTCT
>QLOD02138663.1:0-19391 GCA_003260245.2 Sideroxylon spinosum | reverse complement strand
TAACCAAACTGAACTTACATATCGATTGATAAGTTAGAAATAAAGGATTAAAAACAAAACAAACGATTTTTATTCAAAAGAAACTAATTTCGTTTCATAGCAATAACACTTGAGATAGATAAGGTGGTGAGGCAAAACCATCTAAAAGGGATAATGTTGGAAAACATTGGGAACAAGCTAGTTGTGATAATGATTTAGTTTTTAAAGGGGTACAAGTAAGCGTGGAAGGTCATGATGCAAAGCATTAAATATAACAGAATAGAACTAATGTTTTGATTAATAAGTAAGAAAATAAAGGAGAAACAAAAATAAACAAGTTTTATTCTAGAGAAACTAATTTGGTTTCATAACAATAACACTTGAGATAGAATTCAAGGTATTGCACAAGTAAGCACCTTTGGTTTTTTGAGAACTAACTAAACACCAATGGGCAAGAATAAAATAAGAGAGTGAAGGAGGCGGTGGGTTAAAACAAGAAGAAAGAGAAACACTACAATGTTGGTGATGGTAAGAGATAGCTCAACGGCAAAAAATAAGGTAAACTAAAAGAATGGAACAGCTCAGACTCATACAACTCCTTTACTTGGGGTTCTAAAAAAAGTTGGTAGATTAAAGGAGAGAAAAGAGATGAGGTTGATGTATCTAAATGCGTTAATGTAGGAAGCAAGGAGCAGCAAGTTCTTGGTGATAAAAATTTATTTTTTTCATATGGTGCAATTAAGCATGGATGGTGATGACAAAACAAGAGCAATATAATAGCCGTGAAAGAAGAAATAAATTTTCTCCCCAAAGTACAAGTTCATGGAAAGAAAAGTAGCCACATTATTAGGGAGTCAATTGAAGAAAAATGGTGTGAAAATAGGATAAGAAATAGAGGAAGCGTTAGGCCAAAAGAAAAGTGTTAGAATAGAACATGAAAATAGAGGAAGCGGTAGGTTAGAAGAAAAAGAGAAAGATATACTATAATCCTAATTATAATAGAAGATAGTGTTAATGTAGTGGCTCTTGTCCCATATCGGTTTAATCATAAAGCAAGGGGGTCCATTGAGGTTATAAATAAAGGGTCTTTTTCTTTGGAAAAGCAACACCAGTTAAAGCTTTAGGTAGCGAACTTGTACTCTAGTGGATTTTCTTCTCTGAGTACCCATGAACGTAGGCAAATTGCCGAACCAAGTAAATCTTGTCTTCTTTTATTGGTTTGTGTTTTTTATGTGTTTGCAATTATCATCAGGGGTGTTGCAAGAAGTTGATCTAGGGTTTTCGCAACAATAATTGGTATTAGAGCGCAGGTTGCCTTGGTGTTTGGTGTGGATACATACAAGTCTAAGGAAGTTCTGTCTAGGAGATTGGGTTTTAAGTGTGACTAGTGTGACCCCTCCAATCTTTCCTAGGAACATACTTACGAGGTACTATTCACGGAGTTTTGGTAGTAGTGTGAATACATTCAAGTCTAAGAAGGTTCTGTCTAGAAGATTCAGTTTTAAGTGGGACCAATGTGACCTCTCCAATCGTTCCTGGGAACTTACTTAGTGAGAACTATTCGCTTCTATGATAAAACTCTTCAAGGCAAAATGTCAGGAAGCTTTTTGTCAGCAAAGTTTGATGTCAACAAGTTCAATGGAATGGAAAATTTTGGATTGTGCCAGCGAAGAGTGAAGGATCTATTGGTCCAACAAGGAATGAAGAAGGCGTTCGCAATGACAAAACTTGAAAAGATGGAAGAAGCAGATTGGCTTGAACTTCAGGAAAGGGCTATGGCTACAATCAGATTGTGTCTGGATGATGATGTGATGCAGTATGTTATTGAGGAGGAATTAGCAGAAGGGGTATGGAAGAAACTCAAAGCAAGATATATGTCCAAGTCTCTAACGAACAAGCTCTATCTTAAGCGAAAGCTATATCGCTTAAAGATGGAGGAGGGCTCAAAGCTAGAACAGCACATCAACGTGTTTAATCAAATCATCAGGGATTTGAAAATGGCAAAAGTCAAGTTTGAAGATGAAGACAAGACCCTCATGTTTCTGCACTCACTACAAGATACGTCAGTGTATGAGACTTTGATCACAACTCTTACATACGGTAAGGAGACTCTAAATTATGAGGAGATCACAACAGCCTTATTAGACTTTCAACAGAAGCGGAAGCAAAGTGATGGGAATCCTCAGGGTTAGGGTCTAGTTGTGAAAGACAAGCAAGATAGAGAAAGGAGCAGACAAAGGAATGAAATAGGAATAAAAATTCTCGGTCCAAGTCAAGGAATAAGAAAAATCCTCAATGCTTTAAGTGCGGCAAGAAGGGCTACTACAAGCAGGATTGCCCAGAGTGGGGCAAGGATAAGGACATCGAGAATAAAGACGGTTCAAAGTCTGTAAATGTTGTAGAGAATGACTTAGAGGATGGCGACATGCTTTCAGTTTCATCTACCTCAGATCATCTCATCGATTCTTGGGTGCTGGATTCGGTGTGTTCTTTTCACATGACACCAACCAAGGCATGGTTCGACACCTATAGGTTAGTGGATTTTGGTTCAATTATGAAATTATGATGGGTAATGATGCTTCATATAAAGTTTTCAGGATTGGAAATATCAAAATCCGTATGTTTGATGGTGTGGTATGAACCTTATGTGATGTCAAACATATTCCTGATCTTAGAAAGAATCTTATTTCATTGGGTGCCTTAGATTCAAACGGGTTCAGTTTTAAATCTAAAGGCGAGGTAATGAAAGTTTCAAAACGGGTGATGGTGGTGATGAAAGGGTAGAAAGTTTCAGGAAATATTTACAGACTGTTAGGAAGTACAGTCGTAGGTGGAGTTACCGCAGTAGAGTCTCATTTTGATAGCACAGTCTTATGGCATATGCAACTAGGGCATATAGGAGAACGTGGCATGTTGGAGCTACAAAAATGGAATTTGCATAAGGGGGTGAGGACTTGCAAGCTTGATTTTTGTAAGTATTGTGTTCTTGGAAAGCAGACCAAGGTGCAGTTTAAGACAACTACGCATAAGACAGAGGCTATTCTTGATTATGTCCATTCAGATGTTTGGGGGCCAGTAAGAGTTGCATCATGGTAGGGACATCATTATTTTGTCACGTTCATTGATGATTTCTCCAGGAAGGTTTGGGTTTACTTCATGCATCACAAGTCAAACGTGTTTACCAAGTTCAAAGTGTGCAAAACTGAAGTGGAAAACTAAACTGGGAGAAAGATAAAGTTTCTGAGGACAGATAATGGCACTGCATACAAGGAAAAGGAGTTCACGCAATTTTGTGAGCAGTAAGGAATAAAGAGATACTTCACAGTACGCAAGACACCACAACAGAATGGTGTGGTAGAAAGGAAGAACCGAACAATTGCTGAAAGAGCAAGGTGTCTTAGATTGAATGCTGGGCTTACAAAGAACTTCTGGGCAGATGCGGTAAGTATGGCTTGCTTCTTAATTAATAGATCACCAAGGGCGACACTAGAAGGAAAGATTGGAGAGGAAGTGTGGACAGTGAAAGAGGTTGACTATTTTGGGTTGAGAGTTTTCGATTGTCCCACATACGTGCATGTTTCTTGTGATGAGCGGTCCAATCTTGACCCAGAATCATGATAGTGTATTTATCTAAGATACAAGAAAGGGTCAAGGGGTATAAGCTCTGGGATCCTAAGGTAAACAAGGTGGTGATTAGCAGGATGTGGTATTTGATGAAAAGTCCACGTTGAAGAGTACTCAGTCACAAGAGGAGCAAAAGCTAGAAAACAAAGATTTTGGCAAATAAGTGGTGTAGATGGAGATAGAAAGCCAGGTTAAGGACATCTCTACTCAGAATTTAGAGGCTTCTAGTTCGGAGGAGCAAGCTTCCAGATCGAGAGAGCAATTGCACGAAAGTCTAGCTTCAGGATGAACTAAGCGCACTATCAAATCACTGATTTGGTATGGCTTTGAAGATTTAGTTTCTTATGCATTTATTAACAGTAGTGGGGATCCAGCTACTTTTCAAGAGGCTATTAATAGCCAGGAGAAGAGTAAATGGATGCAAGCTATGGTAGAGGAGATAGAATCTTTACATAAGAACAAGATATAAGAGTTGGTGAAGCTTCCAGAGGGAAAACGGACGATAGGGTGCAGATGGGTGTACAAACATAAGGAAGCCATATCAGAAAATGAAGATGAAAGATTCAACGCTCGCTTGGTAGCAAAGGGTTATTCACAAAGGAAGGGGATTAACTATGATGAGATCTTTTCCCAGTGGTTAGACACACTTCTATCAGAGTGATGTTAGCCTTGGTAGCTCATTTTGACATAGAGTTGGAACAGATGGACATAAAAATGACGTTCATGGAGCAGCCAGAGGGGTTTTCACAACCTGGGGATGAGCATTTAGTCTGCAAGCTGACTAAGTCACTTTATAGGTTAAAGCAATCTCCACGGCAGTGGTACAAGAAGTTTGACTCTTTTATGATTAGAATTGGCTACAGACAATGTGAGTATGATTATTGCATTTGTGTAAAACGCCTTCATGATGGTTCCTTTATATATCTCCTGTTATATGTGGATGATATGTTGATTTCTGCAAAGAGTATTCTTGAGGTCAACAAGTTGAAAGCCTTATTGAGCAAGGAATATGAAATGAAGGATTTGGATGCAGCCAAGAAAATTCTTGGAATGGAGATTCACAGAGACAGAGGCTCGAAAAGATTGTGGTTATCTCAGGGAGTTTATGTGGAGCAGGTGTTGAAGAGGTTTAGCATGGATAAAGCAAAACCAGTGAGCACTTCTTTGGCGAGTTATTTCAGACTATCTACAAGTCAGTGCCCGAAGCCCGAAGATGAGATTAAGGAGATGGAGTCAGTTCCATATACCAATGCAGTTAGGTGGCTTATGTATACAATGGTTTGTACCAGACCAGATTGGGCACATGCAGTTAGCGTGGTTAGCAAGTTTATGGCAAATCTAGGGAGACAACATTGAAATGCTACCAAGTGGATCTTCAAATACTTGCAGGGTATCACAGGGTATGGCATCATATTCAGTAGACAGCTAGAAGAGCCTTCAATCGAAGGATTTGTGGATGCAGATTATGCAAAAGATTTGGATAATAGGAGGTCAACTACTGGTTATGTCTTCACTCTGGCAGGAGGGCCTATTTGTTGGAGGTTCGTGGTCCAGTCTCTTGATGCTCTTTTTACGGCTGAAGCAGAATATATGGTAGTGGCCGAGGTTACCAACGAAGCGTTATGGGATGCTAGGCCTATCAAAGAGTTGTGTCTACAACAAGGTCGAGTTAAGCTTCACTGTGATAGTTAGAGTGCCATTCATTTGGTGAAGAACCAAGTGTATCATGCCAGAACTAAGCACATAGATGTGAGGTTCCATAAGATCCAAGAGTTGGTGTCTTCAGGTGAACTGGTGTTAGAGAAAGTTCACACCTATGACAACGCTGCAGACATGTTGACTAAGTCTCTCACAGAAGATGAGTTCAAGCATTGCTTGGACTTAATTCATGTCTCTAGTTGCTAGACGAGAGACGTCCCCAACTGATGGTGTTCAAGGTGGAGTTATTGGTGTCCAGTTTCCTATAGGGTGAGCAATCGCCAAGGTGGAGATTGTTAATGTAGTGGCTCCTGTCCCACATTGGTTTTCTCACAAAGACAGGGGGTCTTATGAGGTTATAAATAAAGGGTCTTTTTCTTTGGAAAAGCAACACCAGTCAAAGCTTTAGGTAGCGAACTTGTACTCTAGCTAAAATTCCTCTTTTTAGGTGAGAGTTAAAGTTTGCTTAGGAAATTGCTTTGTGGGGTGTATTAGGGTATTGGGTGAGAGAAAGATTGTGTGATTGTAATATTTTCACTTATTAGATTTTCTTCTCTGAGTACCCGTGGATGTTGGCAAATTGCCATACCATGTAAATCCTGTCTTCTTTTATTGGTGTGTGTTATCTTCATGTTTGCAATTATTCATCAGTGGTGTTACCAGAAGTTGATCCAGGGTTTTCTCAATAACAGATAGCTCAACTGGCAAAAGTAAAGGTTAGGTACTGTAGACGGTTAGCTTAGACTTGAACAACCTTTCCTCATAGGATTCAAGAAGTAATAGACAGTTGGTTAAAGAATATATAGATTGGATAAGACAGAAACATCTAAAATGGTTAATGTGGAATGACCGTGGCATTAAGTTCATAATAACAAAAATTTATTTTTTAATGTAGTGCAAGCGAACAAGGATGATGATGATAAAAAAATAGGGAATACAAGACATGAGATAGAAGAGGAAAATTTGCTTGCAAATGATTCAAGGTATTGCACAAGTAAGAGGCTTTGGTATTATGGAACCAACTGAGAAAGAATTGTGCACAGAAGAAGTAAAATGCGAATTCACTGGGTTAGAAGAAGAAAAGAGAGAGATAAAAATATGATGATTATTCAACTGGGAAACGAAAGATGAAGCATTGGAGATGGATAACCCCCAAACTCGAACAATTCTTTCTTCTGGTGAATAAAAATGAATATACACTTGGTCAATGGATAGAAAAAAGGGATGAGGCAAATAGATCTAAGAAGGTTAATATGGGAAGAGAGTGGCAGCAAGTTCATGGTAAAAAAAATTTATTTTTTAATGTGATGCAAGTGATTATGGATGGTGATGATAAAATGGGAGGAATATAACATAAGAAATAGAAGAAAAAAAATTTGCATGCCAATATTCAAAGTGTTGAATGTGTAAGAAGTATAGGTATCAGCGAGCCAACTAAAGAGAGAATAGTACAAGGGTAAAACAAAAGAATGGAGGAGGCGGTGGGTTAGAAAAGAAAATAAAGAAAAAAACTATGATCCCGATTATGATTAAAGTTAGCTCAACAAGCAATGGAATGATAAAGCAATAGAAATGGATAGGTCAAACTTTGACAACCCTTTCCCATAGGGTTTTAAGAAAAACAACAGGTGGGTTAAAAAAGATAAGATAGTGAGATAAAAACATCTAAAAAGGTTAATGTAAGAAAATAGTGACAACAAGTTAATAGTGACAATGATTTAGTATTAAAAGGGGTACAAGTAATCATGGAAGGTAATGATAAAATACATGGGATATAATTGAACTGAAATAACTTATTGAATGATAAGTAAGAAAATATAAGAGAAGAATAAAAACAAACGAGTTTTATTCGAGAGCTGCTAATTTGGTATAAAGTAACAGAGTGTGGCAGCTTATACTCATATGACACCTTCTCTTCGGTTTCTAAAATAAAAAAGTAGACTAATGAGGAAGATGCATCTAAAACGGTTAATCTAGGAAGATACGGGCAGAAAATTTATTTTTCTAATTGGGTGCATTAAGTATGGATGGTGATGACAAAAAGAAAGCACTCTAACACTTGCAAAAGAAGAAAAAAAAATTTACCCCCCATTGTTCAAGTTCATCTATAGGTTATCTGAGAACAAACAAGAGTGTGAAAGAAGTGGTGGGCTAAAAGCGGAAGAGAGAGAATCACTACAGTTTTGGTCATGGTAAAAGTTAACTCAACGGCAAAAGAGAATGTAAACTAATAGAGGGGAACAGCTCAGACTCATAGAACTCCTTTACTTAGGGTTCTAAAAAAAAAAAAAACAATACAGTAAAGAAAAGAAAAGGGATGAGGTGGATGCATCTAAACGGGTTAATGTAGGAAGCTAGAGGTAGCAAGTTCTTGGAGATAATAATTTATTTTTTTCATAAGGTGCAATTAAGCATGGATGGTGATGACAAAAAGAGAGCAATATAACACCCACGAAAGAAGAAAAAAATTTTCTCCCTAAAGTTCAAGTTCATGCATAGGAAATAGGCCTAATTATCAGAGTGCCAATTGAAAAGAATGGTATAAGAATAGAACAAGAAAGTAGAGGAAGAGGTAGGTTAAAAGAAAAAAAGAAAGATATACTATAATCCTAATTATAATAAAAGATAGCACAACCGACAAATGAAAAGGTTATGCAATGTATACGAACAACATAGACACTAACAATATCTCCTCTATGGATTCAAAAAGGAATAGATAGTTGGTCAAAGAATATATAAAGGGGATGAGACAGTTACATTTAAAAGGGTTAATATGGAATAATAGTGGCATCAAGTTCACGGTATTAAAATTTTATTTTTTAATGTAGTCCAAGCAAGCAAAGATGATGATGATAAAAAATAGAGAATATAAGATGTGAGACAGAAGAACAAAATTTTCTTGCCAACGATTCAAGGTATTGCACAAGTAAGAGGCTTTGGTATTAAGGAACTGACCCAAAAAGAATGGTCTGGGAGCAGAAGGAGAAAAATGCAAATGCGCTAGTTTAGAAGAAGAAAAGAGGGGGATAACATGATGACGATCATTCAAAAATCTAATTCTACTGGGAGAGGAAAGGATGAAGCAATGGAGACAGATAACCCAGAGTTAAGTAGCTTTTTCCTCTGGTGAATAAAAAACGAATAAACACTTGGTCAACGAAGAAAAAATGGATGAGGCAAAAAGATCTACAAGCCTAATATAGGAAGACAGTGGCTGTAAGTTCTTGGTAATAAAAATTTATTTTTTAATGGGGTGCGAGTGAGTAAGGAAGGTGATGATAAAATGTAACATAAGAGATAGAAGAAAAAAATTTGCATGCCAATATTCAAAGTGTTAAATGAGTAAGAAATATAGTTATCAATGAGCCAACTAAAGAGAGATTACTACAAGAATAAAACAAGAGAATGAAGGAGGCGATAAGTTAGAAAAAAAAATAGAGAAAAATACTATGGTCCCGATTATGATAGAAGACAGCTCCACTAGCAATGGAATCATAAAACAATAGAAATAAATCGCTCAAACTTTGACAACCCTTTTCCTTAGGGATATAAACGGAAGAATGGGCGGGTTTAAAAAGATAAGGTGGTGAGGCAAAAAAATCTAAAGGGATTACTGTAGAAAGACTATGCTAATAAGTTAATGGTGACAATGATTGAGATTCTAAAGGGGTACAAATAAGCATGGAAGGTCACGATAAAAGGCATGGAATATACCCGAACTAAACTAACATATCGTTTGATAAGTAAGAAAATAAAGGATTAAAAACCAAACAAATGAGTTTTATTCAACGGCAGCTAATTTGGTTTCATAGCAATATCACTTGAGATAGAAGAACAAAAATTGCTTCCCAATGTTTAAGGTATTGCACAAGTAAGAGCCTTTGGTTATCTGAAGTGAGCTGAAGACCAGTGTGCGAGAATAATATAAGATAGTAAAGGAGAAAGAGGTGGTGCGTTAAAAAAAAAAGAGAGAAGCACCACAATGCTTGTAATGGTGAAAGATAACTCAATGGAAAGTGAGAAGGAAAACTAACAGAGGGGAAGAACTCAGACTCATAAAACTTCTTCACTTACGGTTTTGAAAAAAAACAGTAGATTAAAGAATAGAAAATGGATGAGGTAGATGCATCTAAACGGGTTAATGTAGGAAACTAGGGCTAACGAGTTCCTGGTCATAATAATTTATTTTTTTCATAAGGTGCAATTAGGCATAGATGGTGATGATAAAACGAGAACAATATAACACCCGCAAAAAAAGAAAAAAATTTACTCCGAAAAATTCAAGTTCATGCACAGGAAGGAGGCCTAATTATCATGGAGCCAATTAAAGAAGAATAGTGTGAGAATAGAACAAGAGAAATAGATGAAGCAGCAGGTCAAAAGAAAAAGAGAAGATATACTATAATCCTAATTATAATAAAAGATAGCTCAATTGGCAAACGAAAAGGTCAGGCAATATAGACGAATAACTTAGACTCGAACAACCTTTCCTCTTAGGATTTCCAAAAGAAACAGACAGTTGGTTAAAAAATATATAAAAGGGACACGACAAATACATCTAAAACGGTTAATGTGGAATAACCGTGGCATCAAGTTCATGGTATTAAAAATTTATTTTTTAATGTAGTGCAGGCAAACAATTACGATGATGATAAAAAATTGGGAATACAAGGCATGAGACAGAAGAAAAAAATTTTCTTGCACAAGTAAGAGGCTTTGGTACTGACGAACCAACTAAAAAAAAGTTGTGCAGGAGCAGAAGAAAAGAAATGCAAATGCGTTGGTTTAGAAGCAGAAAAGAGAGAGATAACAAAATGATTATTCAAAAATCTAATTCAACTAGGTAAGGGAAAAATGAAATAATGGAGACGAGTAACCCAAACTTAAATAGCTCTTTCTTCTGGAGAAAAAATATATAAACACTTGGTCAACGAAGAAAAAAGGAATGAGGCAAAAATATCAAAAAACGTTAACATAGAAAGGCAGCGGTCGTAAGTTCTTGGTAAAAAAAATTTATATTTTAATGGGTGCAAGTGTGTATGGAAGGTGATGATAAAAATGGAGGAATATAACATAAGAGATAAAAGAAAATAAATTGCATGCCAATATTCAAAGTGTTGAATGACTAAGAAGTATAGTTCTCAGTGTGCTAACTTAAGAGAGATTAGTTCAAGAATAAAACAAGAGAATGGTGGAGGCGATAGGTGAGAGAAAAAAAAAAGAGAAAAATAACATGATCCTAATTATGACAGAAGATAGTTCAACTAGCAATAGAATGATACAGCAATAGTAATGGACAGCTCAAACTCTGATAACCCTTTCCTTTAGGGTTATAAAAGGAATAATGGACGAGTTAAAAAAGATAGGGTGGTTAGGCAATAACATCTAAAGGGGTTAATGTAGGAAGACAGTGTCAACAAGTTAATGGTGCAATGACTTGGTTTTCAAAAGAATACAAGTAGGCATGGAAGGTCTGGATAAAAGCATGGAATATAACTGAACTGAACTAACTTGTTGATTGATAAGTAAGAAAATAAAGGAGAAAAATGAAAAAAAACTGAGCTTTCTTTGAGAGCAACTAATTTGGTTTCGTAATAGTAGCACTTGAGATAGAAGAACAATATTTGCCTACAATGTTCATGTTCATGTTCATGCACAGGAAAGAGGCTTAATTATCAGGGAGCCAGTTGAGGAAGAATGGTGTGAGAATAGAACAAAAAAATAAAGGAAGTGGTTGGTCAGAAGAAATAGAGAAGGATATACTATAATCCTCATTATAATTGAAGATAGCTCAACCGGAAACCGAAAAGGTTAGGCAATGTAAACAAATAGCTTAGACTCGAACAAATTTTTCTCTTAGGGTTCAAAAATGAATGGACTAATGGTCAAAGAATATAAGGGGATAAGACAGATACATATGAAAGGTTTAATATGGAATAACAATGGTATCGAGTTCACTGTAATAAAAATTTATTTTTGATATAGCGTAAGCAAGCATGGATGATGATGATAAAAGATAGGGAATACAAGACATAAGACAGAAGAACAAAATTTTCTTGCCAATGATTTAAGGTGATGAACAAGTTAGAGGCTTATGATATTGAGGAACAAACTGAAAAAGAATGGTGCAGTGGTAGAAGAAGAGAAATGCAAATGCACTTGGTTAGAAAAGAGAAAAGAGAGATAACATAATGATGATTATTCAAAAATCTAATTCCACTGGGAAATGAAAGATAAAGCAATGGAGACGGATAACCCAGACGCGAACAACTCTTTCTTGTAGTTAATAAAAAAGAATTAACACTTAGTCAATGAAGAAAAAAGGGATGAGGCAAAAAGATAAAAAAAGATTAATATAGAAAAACAAAGGCAACAAGTTCATGGTAATAAAAATTTAATTTTTAGTGGGGTACAAGTGAGTATGGAAGGTGATAACATAAAAAATAGAAGAAAAAATTTTACATGCCAATATTCAAAATGTTGAACGAGTAAGAAGTATAGTTATCAGTGAGCTAACTAAAGAGAGATTAGTATAAGAGTAAAGCAAGAGAATGGAGGAGGTGGTGGGTGAAGAAAAAAATCAAAGAAAATACTTTGATCCTGATTATGATAGAAGATAGCTCAACTAACAATGGAAAGATAAAGCAATAGAAATGGAGAGGTCAAACTTTGACAACTATTTCCCTTTGGGTTATAAAAGGAACAGTGGGCGAGTTAAACGAATAAGGTGGTGAGGCAAAAACATCTAAAAAGGCCAATTTTGGAAGACATTGGCAACAAGTTAATTGCGACAATGATTTAGTTTTTAAAGGGGTACAAGTAAGCGTGGAAGGTCATGATAAAAAGCATGGAATATAATAAAATAGAACTAACTTTTTGAATGATAAGTAAGAAAATTAAGGGAAAAAAACGATTTTTATTCTAAAGAAGTAATTTGGTTTCATAACAATAACACTTGAGATAGAATAAAAAAATATTTCTTCCCAATGTTCAAGGTATGCACAAGCAAGCGCCTTTGGTTATTCAAGAACCAAATGAACACTAGTGGGCAAGAATAAAACAAGAGAGTGGAGGAGGCGGTGGGTTAAAGTAAGAAGAAAGAGAAACACTACAATGCTGGTGATGGTAAGAGATAGCTCAACGGTAAAAAATAAAGTAAACTAAAAGAATGGAACAGCTCAGACTCATACAACTCCTTCACTTGGGGTTCGAAAAAAAAGTTAGTAAATCAAAGAAGAGAAAAGAATGAGGTTGATGCATCTAAATACGTTAATGTAGGAAGCGAGGAGCCAACAAGTTCTTGGTGATAAAAATTTATTTTTTTCATAAGGTGCAATTAAGCATGGATGGTGATGACAAAACGAGAGCAATATAACAGCCGTGAAAGAAGAGCAAAATTTTCTCTGCAAAGTTCAAGTTCTTGCAGAGAAAAGTGGCCTAATTGTCAGGGAGCCAATTGAAGAAGAATGGTGTGAAAATAGAATAAGAAAACAGAGGAAGCGTTAGGTCAGAAGAAAAAGAGAAAGATATACTATAATCCTAATTATAATAGAAGATAGCTCAACTAGCAAACAGAATGGTTAGGCAATGTAGACGGATAGCTCAAAATCAAACAACTTTTCCTTTTGCAGTTCAAAACGGAATAGACAGTTGGTTAAAGAATATATAAAAGGGGTGAGACAGATACATTTGAAAGGATTAATGGGGAATAACAGTGGCATCAAGTTCATGGTAATAAATTTTTATTTTAATCTAGTGCAAGTGAGCGTGGACGATGATGATAAAAAAATAAGGAATACAAGACTTGAGAAAGAATAAAATTTGCTTGCCAACGATTCAAAGTGTTGCACAGGTAAGAGGTTTTGGTATTAAGGAACCAACTAAAAAAGATTAGTGTAGGAGCAGAAGAAGAGAAATGCGAATGTACTGGGTTAGAAGAAGAAAAGAGATAGATAACATAATGATGACTATTCAAAAATATAATTCAACTGGGAATGGGAAAGATAAAGCAATGGAGATAGATAATCCAAACTCAAACAGCTCTTTCTTCTGGTGAATAAAATGGAATAAACACTTGATCAAGGAAGAAAAAGGGGATGAGGCAAAAAAGTTCTAAAATGGTTAATATGGGAAGATAACAGTAGCAAGTTCTTGGTAATAAAATTTTTTTTTAAATGATGTACAAGTGAGTATGGAAGGTGATTAAAAAGTGGGAGCAATATAACAAGGAAAATAATTTACATGCCAATATTCAAAGTGTTGAACAAGTTAGAGGCATAGTTATCAACAAGCCAACTAAAGAGAGATTAGTGCACGAATAAAACAAGGGAATGGAGGAGGCGGTAGGTTAGAAAAAAACGGAGAAAAGTTTTATGATCCCGATTATGATGGAAGATAGCTCAACTAGTAATTGGAAAGACAAAGCAATAGAAATGGACAGCTCAAAATTTGACAACCCTTTCCCATAGGGTTATAAAATGAACAAGGGTGGGTTAAAAAAGACAAATTACTGGGAAAAAAAATCTAAAAGGATTAATGTAGGAAGACAGTTGTGACAAGTTAATGGTGATGAAGATTTATCAACACATAAAATATTTTATCCAATACCCAGCTTCAATTCAATTAATGAGAGCATTATAATTCATACTCTCAGTGTCAATGTTAACTTAGGTTTTGTAGAAACCTTAAAAAATAAAATCTTGATGATGTTGACAGTGAAATCATATAGGTAGAGTCTCTAGAAATAAAGTAGAAGTCCTATTTAAATAATGAGAAACTTTACTCTTTCAAAAGCTGCTACTAGTTGATAAATCCTAATGGGATCATTTCATCCATTGGAATGCAATATTCAAGCAAACCATTTTATTTCATACACCAAAGTTTCAAATTATATGCTTCAGATATTGTCCATAGATAGACTCTTTTAAAGATGAATAGGAAAACAAATTACTAGCAAACTAAATTTTAATCAATGATCGCTTATCGAATTCTTTCGAAATTCTACAGGATTGTGTCTGGGGGTATCCAATATCATCTTCAATCTTTATTTTAAGCATAGAGGTTTTAAGCAAGGCAATGGAAAATGTTGTCCAGGGCTGGTTTTTGGAAGACTTTTGAGGTTGAGATTGGAATCATATATATATATAGAGAAATAAAGAACTGTTTTGAAAGTCAACAATCACCACCAAGTTAAAGCATCACAACGACATTACACATCACAAAAACTGTTGTATATCAAAAGTGCATAATTACCAAAAAATAAAAAATAAAACCTCAAGCGACCTGGCATGAGAGATCGAATTGGCCCAAGAAGACCCAAGCAATTTTGAATGTCTTATTAATATTCTCGTGCACGTTCTGAATCAAATGAGTCCTTATCTTGTATATGTAGTTAATGTCACAATACAAACCAAAACACTGTTTTAGAACTGAAACTCTATTTGTTCATATTAAATAAAAATTTAAGGGCCAATAAAATCAACAGAGAAAGGGAAAAGAAGATCCAAAAACTATAAGATGGACCTTTATCAATGTAAACACTGAACCATGGAGATTTTGGTTTGGCATAACGAAGGCAAAGAGCAACAAGCATCAACATTCAGAAATAAGACTAATTATAAACACACACGAAACATTAAAGAACACTACAAGAAAATAGGGTATGGGCGAGGAACTTTTTTCGAGGGAAATAATTTCCTCGCAAAAGTGTATTATAGGCGAGGAAACTCGGTTTCATTGCTAATAGTGGGTATAGGCGAGGGAATATCTATTTCCTCGCTATTAGTATAGGTGAGGGAATTTCTAGTTCCTCGTTAATAGTGGGTATAGGTGAGGGAATTTCTAGTTCCTCGCTAATAGTGGGTATAGGCGAGGGAATATCTATTTCCTCGCTAATAATATAGGCGAGGAAATTTTGTCTCCTCGCTAAAAGTAAGGTATAGGCGAGGAAATTAAGCTTTCCTCACAAATAGTCATATAACAAATTAACTCTTGTCTTCTAATTTGCTCTTTTTTTTTTTTTTCAATACAAAAAGTTACATGATCAACATAAATTTGTAAAGAAATTAAATAATTTATTATATTCTAATATACATTTGTGACTAGTAATGGGTATGGCCATAATTTATTATAGAAACTGATGGTGCTTATGGTGAAGGAAAAAGACTATAATCTCGTAATTCGTACATATATGGAATATTTTAACTTTGTAAAATTTTATATACATTTGTAGTAAATTGTAGTGCTTTAAACACCACCTAATTTGGAAGAAATCAAAGATAGAAAAAATGTTTTTTTATTTAAAGCTAAAAAAAGGGGGAAGATTTTCAGTCCTTCAAAATTTATTGACAACAATTATATATTCCATCTTCAACTGGAACATATCTTGAGCTAATTTATTGTAGGAATTTCTTAGAATAAATTTCAACTTAGAAGGAGTTTTGAGGGATTTCTAATAATTTTAAGATACTTGTTTGAACCACTGTGCGTGGACGGACTATTATTACATCACGTCCAGAGGCTAAATGTCACATTTTTTATATAAATAATTTTAGTTGACTTTTGTTTAATAAGTACTCATAGATTATTTTAAAATATCAATTTAAAAATATTTATTTATTTATTAAAAATATTATCATATTTTTAAAAATATTAATTTAAAAATATTTATAAAAAATATTCAAGAAATTATGGAAACAGGAAGAAGGTAGTCTTAGTTAACTTCATTTAATAGGTATTTATAGAATGTTTTAAAATATTAAGTTATTTATTATAAATATTATTACATTTTCAAAAATTTTAATTAAAAAATTTTTATATTTAGGCAAAATATAAGAATAACAAAATAAAAAAAATACCTTACATTAGGCGAGGAAATCTTTGATTCCTCGCTAAAAAGTAAAAAAATTTCCCTCGCCCAACTCCCCGCGCTCACTTCCCCTCACCCTAACAGCAACATTGAGAATCAGTCTCCCTTAATTGCTTTTATGATTTTTTTTTTCTTCTCCCAAAGACTTTTGTTTGGACCCTATGGAAGAGAAGTGAAAAAGTGAAAAAGAACTGCTTTTTACTTCTCTCTTCCTCCCCAAACCAAACATTGTGAAAATCTGGGTGGAGAGACAGCGGAGAGAGAGAAAGAGAGAGAAGTGATCGTGAGCGAGGTCGAAAAGGTCGAGGTCCTTCGATCGCCATGTTTCAGTCCAACAAATAGGTATGTCTTTCTCGCCCTTAGTTAGGGTTTAGCATTTCTTGTTACCAGTTCTTCAGATTTTCGCGGAGAAAGAAAAACGAAAATTATATGCCTCTTACTTTGTATTTTACTTTTTTTTTGTTTATGTGATCATATTGCGTATGGGCAATGGTTTGAGATCCATGCAGTTCTTTGGGTTTTTCTTTTTTTCTTAAAATTTCTGATTTTTAGGAGTATTTCCATGTTGGGTTTGTGAAGCAAGCTATATATATTTATATTTATGGACGGTGGCACCCAGAGGGTGCAGTGCACTCAGCAATGATAAATTGAGTAATGCGATAATTGAAAAAGTTCAGTTTGTTATTGAATAAAAAGAAATATATAGATATATTTTATTTGAGCCCAAAAAATGGTGATTCGATGCATTTCTCCAAGTACCGGGCAATTACTTACTATTCACAAGAAGATTTTGGGGGAAATTCTGCATGAACAGGACTCTGTTTCTGGAGGGATCTTGAGGTTTTCTTAGCTACATTAAGAGGGGCTTTATTTGTCTTGCATTTTGGTGAGATAGTGACGATTCTACCTTTTTTTTTTTTTTGTTAGTATTTATAGATCAAACAAAACATTTTGTAGCAGGTAGGAATTTCTGTGGTCACATCCAAGGGACTTGTTACGCTGGTAATCCATTTTTACTTCTTTACTAAGGCAAATAAATAAATAACCACATTAAAAGCTGCATTGTATCTTTTGGGTTCTCTCTGCTATTTGACTTTGCTATTCATTGTGCCCTCTTGTTGAGAGTAGGAAGACCATCTCTAATTGAGGCAGAAAAGTTGGTGTGGGGCTAGCAGCCAAATTCGCCTAAAAAAACAATTCTGAAAAAATATTGCTTACCAACTTTCTATTCCTTTCTTTAAGTTTTCTTCATTCAGTTTTTACAGAACTCGATGGCAGATTACTGGTCAAAAAATGTTTCTTTAATTGCTAAATTTATTGAAACAAGGAGAAGTGAATTTAATATCTAAATATGTATGTGTGTATTTATTATTTTAAAGGTGTATATGGTTAATTCCCACCCAAGATGTGGTATTGGGTGTGGTTACAAGTTAGGGTCTGCATTTAAAAAATAAAATAAAAAAATTTGTTTAATAATTAACAAAATAAAAAAGAGGATACATGCTGCAAACATCAATATCAGACGATGATTAAACTATGGTCCAGATTAATCAGATTCGAACATTTCTGAAAAAGATTGGGGAAGTGCAGTTTCTCAATTTCCTCAACTGCCAAAATTCATCTATTGGTTTTTCTTAGTGATTTTTCTTAAAAATAAAGCTGGAATTTGGTTTGCTTTTCTATTTTCTGTTTTATATATTTTATATTTTTAAAAATCCTTAAACAAATAAACAGAAAATATTCTGTTTTCTTTATTTTAAGATTTTCCTTGTTTTGGATTGAAAACATTAAAAACGATTTTTTGCTATTTTTCATTTTACGTGTAAATCCATTTTTCGTTTTTAAAACAAATTTTAAAAGCACAAGTGACTAAATACATTCGGGTCTTGTTTTTAAAAGTGCAAATTGAAAAATAAACTCAAAACAAAAAATAGAAAATAACAGATAGGTAAACAAATCAAATGAAGCCTAAATTATTATAAATTGGAAAACAAGAGATGAAAGGGAAATAATAAAAGAAGAACAATTAAAAAAAAAAAAAGAAAGGAAGGAAGAATCTTTGTAACAGAAGATGCGCAAAAATCTTTGTAACAGAAGGTTGATTCAAGTGTTGGCAAATTATATTTGGTTTCGTAAGTTGAGTTGTAGTTATAACGGAATTTGGATTACTGGCTTGTGGTTGCTATTTATTGTCTCTGTGCTTTGTTATTCATGGAACTGATGGATAATGCTTCAGATTTAATTGGAGACATTGCTTTTACTGGTTTTGGATTGACCGTATTGTAGCCTATCGGCACTGTATTCTTGCCAGTGCTCTAATTTAATTTAATGTCTTCTGCGCTTTTTACCAATAGTACTGTGTATTTCTTGCACAAATTGCGGATTCCATTTCCTAGAAATTTTTCTGTAGAGTATATTTCCAGCATTGTAATTTCTGCACATAAAAAAAAAAAAAAAAACTGCATTTTCTGCACTGTAAAATTCCTGCACTATATTTTCTGCACTGTAAAATTCTAGTATTGTATTTTCTGCACTTTTCTGCACTGTAAAATTCCAGCACTGTATTTTCTGCACTATAAAATTCCAGCACTGTATTTTCTGTACTGTATAAATTTTCAGAAAAAAAAATTCTACACTGTCTTATTTGTACAGTATTTTCTGTAACATTTTTGCCAATTCCTGCAATTTATTTTTCTCTGTTTTGCATTTTCTGTCCAGTGTACTTAAAACACTTTTATCACTTTTTGTTAAGTTGTTTGTACTATTTTTTGTTTAAAGTACCCTATTTTATTCAGTTTGTAAACATTTTTATTTCACTACTTTGTTGTGCAAACTTGAGCTAGTTTTAGAGACAATTGTTGTGACTATAATTTTAGTGTAAATTTATTTATAGAATTTTGAATTTTTGCATGGCAGAAGATATTATGAGCGGGGGAAGCCATTCTAATTGAATTTTTAAATGGTGGAAGACATTTTCGGCAGGGGAAGCTAGAAAGGTTTGAAAAACTTGTCGTTTTATTTTTATTTTTTTACATAAGCTTGCTGAATTTTCAATTAATTTTCACAAACTTTCATTAATGATATTAATAATAATTTTTAATTTTGTAATAGGCAAGTCAACATGGATAGAAGTTGGATAAATGAATGGCATAGGTTTGGTAACAAGTATATCAATGGGGTCAGGTCATTTTTACAGTTTACACGTGATCATCTTCCTAATAGT
>QLOD02138629.1:0-19405 GCA_003260245.2 Sideroxylon spinosum | reverse complement strand
CGGATTTAAATTTGTTTAAAATTATATAAATTTATAAAAATTAATGTTTTATATAGTAAATAAAAAATTTAAATTTAGTAATCTTAAAATCCGTACGTGAAGATTTATAAAATTTTATATTTATTTATTGAAATCCAAGCGGTTAGGTTTACACTTAATTAGAACACTGCCTCCAGTGACTCGGGAATTTAATCGGCCTTTACGTTCCTCCATTTTGGTATAACAAAAAATTTTAAAAACCACTCAAAACCTATGATATCCTCTAACGTATTTTTCATTACTTGTTTTTTTGTAAAATTTTTATAAATTTACATATATTTACATATTTTAATAAATTTTTACAAACTCTAATAATTTTTTTACAAATTCTAATAATATTCTACAAATCCCAATAATTTTTTGACAAATACCAAAAACTGTTTACCACTTTTAATAAATTCTAAATAAAACTGTTATGACGAAACTAAAAAAATCATTCGAATGGGTTCTTTTTTCAAAAAATTGATACAAAAGTTAAAAAATTTCACTATTGATATTTAAAAAACATGGTTTGATGATTCCATACCAAACATTAAAAAGTTTCTAAAATTATATTTTTTAACGTTTTTCGGTATTCTTCCTCGAGTCAAACGGACCCTTAGTGTGTGTTGCAAAATTTAATTTAATTTAATTATAATGATGTGTTTATCTTATTCACTGAATTGATCTTTCCCCACTAATAACCTTTCCTTTTATTTACTTATTTTTAATAGTTACACTTTACTTCACTAAAATTTATTGGAAAAAAAAAAACGACTGTTTTGATTTAAAAATTAACATATTATACAAAATTTGAAATAAAATGAAATTTTGATAGAATTTATTAAATTTAATTAAGTTTATGTCTTATATGTAATTATTATTATATAAGTTACTTATTCACTATCATAACATGAAATAAGTAATTTTTTTTAATTTTAATTAATTTTATATTTTATTATTTACTTGTATTTAAATAAAATATTTATATCTGAGACTTGAAAAAATATAAAATATATATTTTTACTAAATTTCAGTTTGCCCTGTCTTTTATTATTTTAAAATCTCCGGGTAGTCAAAGTAGTCATATAGTGCCTTGATGGTGTCACTAGTGAGTGTCTGTACTTTAATTTAGATGCCCGCTATGGTTTTTCTCTTTCCCATTTTTAGCAAAGAAAAAAATTCTTTTCTAAATTAATTAATTTACAATTATATGGGGTACGCAGGAAGGGCATCCAGATGTACTCGGACCCCTAACTTAGGCCAAGGCGATGTCCTAGTTGAGCAACTTAACCATACAAGACCTAGTCTTTTTCCAATGAGAAGTTGAGCTCGTTGCCGGGGTTTGAATTGCTATTGCTTGTTAAAAAAGGAAAGGTAAGTGAAGAAAATAAGAGGGTAAGTTGCGATTTCTATGGTTTAGATGATCGGTAAGTGTTGGTACAAAAGAATATTTAGGACGTGGCAGTTCCCCAAGCATACCTCCTCCTTACAGAAAGTGTGCTCAGGGGTGATTCATCTAATACAAAGAACACCTTAAGTGAGGCCCATGAGATCATTAACTCGGCTCCAACCATAAATGCGAAGGGATAATACATTCAGTTCATTTAATATTATTTGGTTACGTTTAGTTAGCCTCAAATCATGCAAATGATAGATAAATGAGACATTTAGACATCCTCTAAAGGTCAAATCATGCCCAGATATTCTAGGTTATCCCATACTCATTTGATTTAAGTGACATATATTTAATATTATGTGACGAGTATTTAATGCGAAGCACACATTTGCAAAAGGAGGGTTTTCCTAATAGGAAAACCATCATGACATTTTCAATTATTTGATGTTAATTTATTTATATCTTCAGAATATAAATATAACACTTAACACAAAAATGGAGGTATGTTGACTAATGTCTACAAGGTGCTGTTAGTTTACTCTTTCATTCACTGAAGCCTTTGTTGACTTTACCATCGAAGGGATTGTGGTTGGGGACCTTCATGGGCCATTCCATCTGACTCATTTTCTTCTTTCAAGCTTGAATTTTTCTTTTCTCATGGACATGGTGAGCATTCATGATCGTATTTTTTATTACCGAACATTCGGCGCCCCCCATATGGCATATTTCTTTGTTCCCCACACCCCTTTACAATAAAACAGATTTGTAATTTTTTCAAACTTTGTTAACTATGACTTCTGGCAGGCAATACAACACCCTCATGGTCCCCTCGTGTAGGGGATGGTACTACAGTCTCAAAGCAATAAGGAAATACATTAATTATAAGAACTCCGGGGTTGGAATCCAGTTGAAGAAGAAACATAGATGACTCAGAAGCTACTAAGTGGAGACAAGAACTACAAGCTAAAACGGATGCAAAACAATTAGAATTAGAAGAAATACTCTTTTAGTTGAGCAAAGAAAAGGAAAAGTCCATCTCTTATGTACGAACCAACTGTGATGATTTAGAATCCGATTCAGATGAAAGTCTAGACACAATTTATGGCCATTTGGGAGGCGAGAAGGATAACGAATAGAAGGAGGCCCGTAAAGAAAGACAAGCTGGTCTCAGACATGGAGACGTGGTTGGATAGAAGGATGTCATTGCTTCTGGCACCATTAGGGGCACGTTCGGTACAAATACAATAACTAAAGCCCTTACAATTACAGAGATAAAGACCATCAAAGCCCTGCCATAAGGGAGATGTATACAAGAAGAAGCAATATAGCTGAAAAGCCACGTCAAAAGCTCTTCAAGTGACGATGCGGTCCATGTAAACACTCAAAAATCGACCAAATCCAAAGATGTGTAAAAAATACAATATCACGAGTAGGCAATTTCGAGCCAAAGCACTCGAATGATCGCTAGAGGAGCACTTGATAGGATTTTAACCTCCTTATTCACTATAGAAATTTGTGAAGCAGAGCCCCCAAAGAAGTTCTAAACTTCACGATTTACCATTTATTATGGAAAATTAGACCTATTGGCACATTATCACCACTACGTATAGGCAATGACCTTTTGGAGTTCAAATGATGAATTGATGTGCAGGGTGTTTCCCTCAAGCTTGGGGGACACAACATTACAATGGTTCCACCAATTACCTCTAAGAAGCATCAAGTGTTGGAGACAGCTTGCTGAAGAATTTCTTACGTGGCTCTTGGCCAATGCTAAATAGCCAAAAACTGCTGATATGCTCCTCACATTGAAGAAGAAGAATGGAAAAAGCTTACGGGACTATTCATAGAGGTATACAGAGCTATACAACTCGCAATGACTTCGTTTAAGCTAGGCCTACAAAAATAAAATAGATTGTGGCTTTTACTAACCAAGAAGCCAATGGCCAAAATGTTCGAGCTTACGTGTAAAATAGAGAAATATGCAAAGTTCGACGATGAAACTAAGCTTGCTGATCAAAAAGAAAGAAAAGTTGTCAGGCTGAAGAAAGAAAAGGGCAAAGGCAAGAACTCCAAGTTTGTTGAGAGAAGAAAATCAATATTCGAGGGCATCAACACGTTATTCAAAGAACCAATCTTCAGAATCCTCCCTCAAATTCATGACACACCATAACTTAGATGGCCGAAGAAGTTGTTGGACTTTGCAGGTAAAGAAAACCATAAAAATTACTATTCTTATCATCAGGATAGAGGCCATCGTACGGGGTCATGCCGATTTTTACGATTCCATTTGGAGGATTTGGTAAGAGAAAGGCATTTGAAGGAGTTTACTAACAAAACAAAGACGGAATATGTCGAGCGGCATCCCTAAGCACAGCATGGAGACCAAAGGAGGAAGATGGAGGAAGATAATGAAGAGGATTACGCAGAGGAAGCGCAGTACCCACCAAGAGCCAGAATCAAGAGAGGTGTGGATAGGCCACCAATCATTCACGTCATCCAAAGCATTATCACTTATCCGCAAGATTGAGAGAAACATATTAGAAGAATTGGAGAAGTTTTGAAAGTCACGGGCACCCCGAACAAACAACCTCGAAGAAATTTTTCTTAGGATATTACATTTCACGAAGATGAAGGCGTGGGAATTCAACAACCACACAATAATGCATTGTTGGTCACACTAAAACTGTTTGAATCAATGTTAAATGGATATTGATAGACCCTGGGAGCTCAACGGAGGTTATGTTTCTTAGTTTATTGAAGAAACTTGGCCTAACTGAAGAAGATTTGGAGCCAGCTGAATGCCTCCTGATTGGTTTCAATTCTGCTCCTGTATAGCCTCTAGGAAGGATTACGATTTGTGTTCGAGCAGGGCCGGTGGGATGTGAAGTCAAATTCACAGTGGTAGACACACCCTCATCATACAACGTTATTGTTGGGAGGTTTTGGATCCACATGTTAAAAGCTGTCCCCTCCATCTCTTATTAAGTTCTCAAGTTTCGTGTGGAGGTGTGATAATAGAGATTAGAGGGGACCAAGATACATCTAGATGGTGTTTCATTGTCACCTTGAAATCTGAACCATTGCTCAAGAAAGTCCAATTTAAAAAAATGCTTGAGAACACCCAAAAAATTGATGACGTTGGAGGCGACCCGAGAAAAAAGCTTTTGAGAAGCTAGAAAAATTCCATGTGTGGCCTACCAAAGCATGATAAGTTTTTTTTGATCAGGTCAAACTTGGACGCAAAGAAGAAGTTGGAGTCAACTGAGATGCTACTAAAGAATATCAGGACCTTTGCTTGGACTTCCTAGCAAATGCCAGGTATTTTCTCTCAAGTTATGAGTTATAAGCTTAATGTAAATCCAGGGATGAACCCTATAGCACAAAATGCCAAGAGGTTCGTTCTTTAACACGTGGAAGCTGTCATAGAGGAGATCAGGAGATTCCTTGAGGCTGAGGCTATTAGGGAATTCCATACACTGATTAGCTGACCAACATGATAGTTGTTAAGAAGAAGAACGGGAAGTGGAGGGTTTATGTTGACTATACGAACCTAAACAAAGCCTATCCTAAAGATCCATTCCCATTTATGAAAATTGATCAGTTAGTAGATTCAGTAACTAGTAGCTCAAAGATGTCTTTCCTTGATGCGTATAGAGGGAACCATCAGATCCCGATGCATGGTCCTGACGAGTGAGAAAACTTCGTTCATTACACAAAGGGAATTTATTGCTACAAACCTATACCATTCATACTAAAGAATATCGGGGTAAAATACCAACAAATGGTGACAAAGATGTTTAAAAATGACCTCGGCAGAATAATGGAAGTATACATAGATGATATGGTGGTTAAAAGCAAAGGGCTCGAGACTCATATCCAACATCTATAACATGTCTTTTTAACTTTAGATAGATATGGGTCGAAGCTCGATGTTACCAAGTGTGTTTTTAGCTTAACTTCCAGAAAATTTTTGGTTCACTTGGTCACCAGAAGAGAAATTGAAGTAGACCCCGACCAGATTCAAGCTAGTTTAACGATTTCTCCACCCCGTACGAAAAAAGAGGTTTAAAAACTTACAGGAATGATGGTGGCACTTAACAAGTTTATGAGCTGAGCATCAGATAAGTGTCGACCAATCTTTAAGTAGTTGAAGAGGATTAACAAGGTGGTCTGGGATGAAAAGGCAAATCAAACGCTAGCGAAACTAAAGGAATACCTAGTTACTTTCTAACAAACCCCTGACCCGATGATGTTTTGCAACTCTATTTAGAAGTATTTGACTAGGTAGTCAGTGTAGTAATATTGAAGGAAAATGAATGGAAACTGAAGCCCATTTACTATACAAGTAAAACTTTACAGGGGACAGAGACTATGTATCTCCCTCTCGAAAAGTTTACTTTGGCATAGTAATGGCGTGTAGGAAATTGGCTCACGACTTTCATGCCCACACCATTCAAGTGATTACCGATCAACCCATTGGCCAATTACTAAAGAAAGTCGATATCATTGGACGAATGGCCAAATAAAGAATCTCTCTTATAGTTTTTGATATAAGATTTGTGCCTAGAATGGCAATAAAAGCAAAAGTCTTAGCAGATTTTATAGTAGAGTTCACCTCCATTCCCTAAGCAGATCAAGGAAAGGTGGCAGTTGGAAGTCAACTCAGGAATCGAGCCTGCTTTAGAAGAAACTCCACCTTTCCTGGCAGATTGAAGTTGATGAGTCCTCGTCTAGAAGAGGCGTCAGGTTTGGAGTTGTTTTAACCACTCCCAAAGGCGTAACTATTGAGTATGCAATCAAGTTGGGATTCCTTGTAATGAATAATGAAGCTGAGTACGAAACTCTTTCGATCGGGCACAACATTACCCAGTGCCTAGTTGCTTGTAATGCACTCATCAAGACAGATTCTCAATTAATGGAAATCAATTAAAGGGTGAATCTATGGCAAGGAATGAAAGAATGGTTGAATACTTAGATTTATTGAAGAAAAAGCTAGAGCATTTCAACGTTATTGGAATTGAACTAATAGTGAGGGACCACAATGCTCATGCTAATGCCTTGGCAACACTTACTTCATCCTCGAGTACTAGGCTGACTAATACGGCCTTCCGTGAGGTACTCGAGAAACCGAATCCCAAAGTCATGGTCTACATTCAATCAGACCCGTTTTGGATGGACCCTATCATCTCTTATATGAAGAACGAAACTCTCTCTGAGGATAAGTTGGAAATAAGGAAGCTAAGGACAAAAAACTTCAGCTAAGGTGGCAAAAACTTCCTCAATCAATTTTTGAGAAGCGTTGCTACAAAAGTTAAAGATAAGATAGGGCGTAGTAAGGATGATAGATAAGAAAAATCTCGAAGGAACAAAATTAATTTGGAAGGAACATTTTTATTAAGCTGAGAAAGGCATGTATATTAAAGCCTACTGTTTGTTACAAAGCAAAAAAAATAAAAAATGAGAAGGGTCTCAAGTCTCACTTCTTAGCACTATCAACTTCTCCCTCTTCTCCCTCTTCCTCTTCTTCTTCAAGCTCTGTCTCCTCTAATGTATCGATAGTTGGAGTACATGGTGACCTATCAAAACTAAAAGGGGGTTGGCCTCATAAAGATAAGCCCAAGGAATGTCTCTGTAGATTAGGGAGGATGAATCAATGCCTGCATTCATCATGGTAGTTTCCCAACCCTCTAGAAAATAGTTATTCCTGGCCACCATCATTTGATTTAAGAAATCGGCATGCTGGGTTTTGGCTGCTTTAGCCTGGTTTTCTTTAACCTCTTTGATTGCTTAAGCATGCCCTTTTTTTATGTTTCTGATGGCTTTATCTTTACACTCCAAGGCCTAAGACTTTCTCTTTAGCTCCACCTTACATTTCTCATATTCTACTTTGACGTTTGTCTGCTCAATCTTGAATTAGGAAAACTTGGTTGCCAATTTCTCTTGCTCGGCCTTTAACCCACAGAGGTCAATATCCTTTGTAGCAATAAGGCCAATCTTCTCAAGGATCTCTTCATCCTTGGAGGCTAACAACGTCTCCAAACTCACTGATTTGGTCTTAATACCCTTTAATTTCTGCTAGGCAGTATCCTTGTTAGATTTGACAGCTTCTAGTTGCTTCTTCATCCCTTTATTCTGCTAACCTCGCCTTCATTAGTCCCGAATTTCTATGCATATCCTCAAGGCGAGAGGTGTCTTCAAGCAAGTAGAGGGAATTCTGTTGACCGTTGAGATAAGAATTAAAGGCAATCATGAAGTAAGTCTGCTAGGGGTAACTCTTTTAGCAAACTCTTTTGGGAAATTGAGGGCAGAATCGCTGATGGTGAAGACCACCCCCACGGGGATGGTCTACAGGGTTCAGAGATCAAGCGAGAAGCTTGTTGAGAAGAAAATTCCAAGCTGGGAGCTAAGACCTTTGGGAGAAATGGGAGTGTATTCTACACTGCCATCTTGGGGAATATCATCTTAACGAGGATAGGTTCAGAGTCCCTTACCCCAATGATGCTTCTTCATTTTGAAAAATTAGATGAGGAACCCTACGTGAAGGAGCTTGTTGAGAAGGAAGAGCACTGCTTGAAGACAATTGAGTAAGTCGAGAAGAAGAAGTTTTCTATTATGGTTGTGGTAGTTAGAGCACAACTAAATCTAGCCCAGGTTCTATCCTCAGTTTTTTAGCCTGAGCTTCTTCAACTGCTCGTCGTGGATGTAAGGCTATGTCCTCGGGATCGAGCTCAAGTATGTCAGATTCTCACTAGTTCTTTTCTATACGTTCTTGCTTGATCTTCCTCCCGATTCCTGCCTTTTGGGCTTCCTTTACCTTCTTCTTCTTGGTTCTCTCCTTCCTCATTGCTTCTGTCCTTCTTTTTTTTTGCCACCAGCTCGACCTCTTTGTGCAAAGAGATTTCCCCCATTGGCTTCCTAGTCGGTTTTGGTTGAACAAAGGCTCCTCCTTCTTCTTCATTCCTAACCTCAAAAACCTCACGGGATAGGGCTCGACAATAGTTACTAAAAGAACTGCTTGAGTAACTGATGGCTCTTCTCCCTCGGCTGGGATGGCAATGGAAGGAGTTGGACGCCAAGCTGGATGGTTGATGTTATAGAATTCCAACTTCCTTTCCGGTGTCTAGGTGAACTACTAGGGAAGAAGGTTGCTCACACGCTAAATTTCAAACCCTTATGGGGGCGATACGAAGAATTGGTAACACGGCTGAAAATTGAACAGTATTGGCATTGACCTGGCAAAGGGATATGTGTCAGAACCCCTCAGAAATTCTGGAACTTCCTCTAAGTGGGCTTGATCAGCTTGGTCTCGTCTCAATTGTTTGCATGCAAAGGAGTGAAACTAGTGAGCGAAAACCGATTTAAAAAGTAAAAGATGAACAAAGAAGGAGACCACTAATATTTCCCAACTTGGCCTGAGTGCTCCTACTGTGATCAGGGGCAAAAGATCCTTGTCGGGATTATGTTTCTAGTAACTAGTGATAATGAAAATATCTTCCTCTAATCCCTCTCTATATTATCTAAAAGCATATGAACTAGGGCCTGCTCTGCCAGCACGACAACTGTCCGAATCATCTGACGCTTCTTCTCACTGAGCAGGCCCTCGACTTTCACTTCAGGTTCGGGGAGCGCCGGCAGGGAGACTTGAGTCTCAACAGAACCTTCCCTTTTCTTCGGCTTTATTGGGGAGGGATTTTAAGTATCATTTACTTTCATTTTTTCTAACCTTTTTAAGACTATAACCAAAAAAAAAAAAAAAAAGATCTGATACTAAAATGTGGACCCTGTAATGGTGGTTGATTTCTTCTACAATGTTTACTATCCTATAAAAATTATAGGTAATGTTTTGAGGAGAAAGGTTAATCATGTAAAGACTTCTCGAAGAAAAAAAGATACTGGAAACCTAAGGTCCATTTCAGCTATAGCAACGATAGAAAAGGTCCCCAACTCCCTCTCATTCTCATCTCTCAATCTAATATTAACATTGAGGGGAATGTTGTGTTTTCGCTTAAGGACTTCTATCTTTTTTACGGTCTTTACCTTATCCGCTAATCTACTTATTTTCTTGAAATAGAATAAGGAATAAAGAGAGAAGAAATAAAGATTGAGGAAATCTCTTATACTCACCGAGTAAGGACTTTGAAGAATGAAAAATATTACGGATAGAGACTTTAGGGTTATAGGAGTTTTAGAAAGAAATCAAAGAGTGCGAGCTTCAAAGGGGGTTATCTATGGCGAGAATGGTGAATATAGGTGTAAATGTATATAAAAAAAGTTAAAGAGCAAAACGAGCTGTAACTATACATTTAAAACCGCTTGAATTCATATTTAATGTGGCAGCCAATATGCCTAGATATTTCCAAGGCAAAGCCTTAAGTTCCACACACTAATAGTCATAGGATTTATCATGCACCATAGTAAGGACAATAAAGGAACGAATCATCGCATGGCATGTCAAAAGCTTGACGAAACAAAAAGGACATGAAAAGATTTTAGCGCCAATCCAGTTGTATTTATTACTTGTTGTAGTTTGCTCGGGATAGAACTCATCCCACCCAGAGTGGGGGCAAAATGTTGGTAAAATAAAATATTTGGGAAACGTGGCAGTTATCCGAGCATACCTCCTTGAAGAAAGTGTGCTCGGGGACAATTCATCTAATACAAGGAACACTTTAAGTGGGGCCTATGAGATCATTCACCCGACGCCAAACATAAATGCTAAGGGTTAATAAATTTAGTTCATTTAATACTATTTGGTTACGTTTAGTTAGCCCTAAATCGTGCATGTAGTAGATAGATGGGACGTTTATACATCCTCTAGAAGTCAAATCATGCCCAGATATCCTGGGTTATCCCATGTGCATTTAATATTAAGTGACATATATTAAATACTATGTGATGGGTATTTAATATAGAGCACACCTTCGCAAAGAGGGGGGTTCCCCAATAGGAAAGCAATCATGACATTTCCAATTATTTTATGTTACTTTATTTCTATCTTCAAAAAATAAATAAAACACTTAACACCAAAATAGAGGTACCCTGATTACTATTCACGAGGTACTATTAGTTTACTTTTTCATTCATTAAAGCCTTTATTGACTTTACCATCGGAGGGATTGTGATTGGGGACCCTTATCGGCCCTTCTGTCTGACTCATTTCTTCTTTAAGGCTTAAATTCCTTTTTTCTAATGGACATGGTGAGCACTCACATCAGTATTTTTTGTTGCTGAATAGTAAGCATAACTGAAGGTGGATAAAAAACAAAAACATTGACATTTTATTCTATACGTAGGTAATATTAATTAAAAATAAATTTTAAAAATCACTTCATTTCACACCTATGCATTCCTCTCAATTATGGAATTTGAATTCAAGCCATCTCTCCTCTTAAACCTTGGGTCGGAGCCAGAAATTCAGGTGGACACAAATTATAAGACAAATAAATAATTAAAATCTTTTATACTGTATAAAATTTTCATTGACAAAAGGACTAAAAGTCATTTTTTTTTTATATTCGGTAGGTTGAATACAATTGTACTAGTATGTATTAAGTTAAAATTTTTTTTTTTTTTTATTGGGTGGCCACAATTAGTACTGAGCTATTTTTTTTTTCTTTTCTTGGATAGGCACATTGTTATTATACTAAATTTTTTTCTTTCTCTTATGTGGCTACAATAAAACACTAAGGACAATATTAATATAAAAAAAAATAAATAGGTAATAGGTAAAATAAAAAAAAAATCGAAGTGGTTATGTTCCCCCTACCTGAATGCTTAACATTTTGTTCCCTCTGTTTTCCTCATAAGGGCACATCAATTTATTTAAATATCATTTTTTTATAATAGAAATATTATGGTAAATGGAGGGATTAAAATATATGGCATGCATCTAGATTGGTGAGGGACATGTGTTGCAGATCCAAAGGGGAGGCAAAGCGGTGGTTACGGCAACGACTGCTTTTCGGGGCATATTTATTGATAGGTACAAAAAGGATGTCTGCACCCGCTGCACGAGAAAACCCTGGCGGCTGTCTAGCAAAGTTCTGACTTGAGCCGCCCTACCACCAGAGATTACACTCTAATTGGCTCCGTCTATGGTAATCAAGAATATATTCCCGCAAAATATACGACGTGCTAGTAGCTATGATGAATAAAAGTGTTAAGGGAGACTACTGAGTCCAGAACCCACTAAGGTCCAATCAGAAGTTTCTAGAAGAGTAGTCGATTTCGATCAATCCCCATTTTGTGACCAATTAGCCGGAAGTGAAAAACCCAGCAGGCATAGTAACCTTTAAACCCACGAGATTGGAAAGTTATTGACCGTGAACCCCTAATCTCGAATGGACTCACTCTGGCCCAGTTCTGAGCTGAGATACATCGGAGGGTGCACGAGTTGGAGATCCTCCGTGATTAGGACAGTCTCTATACTGAACAATCTCAAACTCGAGGCAAAGAACATCGCCTCCATCAGGACCCTCGTAGACACGGGTGCTACGAGCCATCCCAACACCCATCTAAGGGTAGGAGCCCAACAACATGAAGGAGAAGAAGGTGGTCTCCATCGGCGAATCACTCTTACTACCCAGGACAAAGAACAGAGGGACATTCTAGCTCGGACTCACATAAAGTGAGGCTCGCTCTAAACAAGCACATGTCCCTGCAAACAAACCATGGAGAAAAGGCGATAGTGACCTGAAGGAATGGGTGCTCAAGTAACAAGTGAGGCGCACTAAGCACAAGGTAGAGCATTCCACCCACCTCTTGGCCAGAAGAGTCCTTGACAGTATCACTATATCACCATTTATCCCCAACATCGAGTAGATGGAACTCCTGCAAAAGTTCACAACCCCAAGATTTATCCTCTACGATGGCTAAGCCGATCCAATAAGTCACATGCATCATTAAAAGCAGGTGATGTCCCTATGGAGCTTCAATGATGCACTCATATGCAAAGTCTTCCCCTCCAGCCTAGGAGAGGTTACCTTGCAATAGCTCGATAGGTTCGAGCCAAGATCGATTAGCACCTAGACTGGTTGGCGGAAGCCTTTATAGCCCATTTCATAGCTAATAGCAAATAACCCCGCTTAGTAGATACGCTAATGAACATGAGGAGGAGAAGTGACAAGAGCCTGAGGAGATATGCTCGTTACGATTTTGAGTCATACTATGAAGTCGAATGTTGTTCCGAGTGGATTGTTGTAGCTTTCGTCAAGCTCGACCTTCTACGAGACAACAAACTCTGGCAGTCCCTGACCAAAAAAATGGCCAACAATTTGGCCGATCTCATGAGTTAGAATGAAAAATACTCAACAATCGATGAGGAGACCAGGGATGTGGAGAAAGAGAGTCCAAGGAAGAAGACATTAAAAACGAAAGCCTGGGTCGGCAAGAAAATAATGGCCAATGATCAAAGTAAGAAAGATGTGTTTGAGACAGTTAACACAGTGTTTAAAATGCCAATCTACAGGCTACTGTAGAAAATAAAAAATGAACCCATCTGCGTACGGCCATGGAAGATAGGTTGTGATTTGTCCAAAAGGGACCAGTTCCTACACTACGTTTACCACAAGGACAAAGGCCACCGCATGGGAGAATGCCAAGCATTTAAACATTAACCTGAAAAAATTATCTGTGCGGGCCATTTGCGAGAATTAATAGATGATCAAAAAGTTAGAGAAAATCAAACTAGTTGACAATAAAGAGATGATTAACTGTGAGAATGCAACGATCGACCCACCCAGAGGGTCATCGATGTGGTGCACCTTGGTTACGAGTCTCGAGAGATAGAAATTAGTTCTTAAGATGATTACATCAGAGAGGCTCATCTTTCAGAAATGTTGAATGTAGGCAATGTGTCTGTTCAGAACCATAAAATAGGAAAAGACGGAGACAGAATGCGAGGTCACCTTCACTAATAGTGAACTAGAAGGCATGCAGCGACCACATAATGACACCCTTGTGATCACTCTGGATTTTGATGACTATAAAGTGTGCCGCATCCTCATTGACCGGGGTAGCGTTATGAAAATCATGTATTTTTGGTCGCTCGGATGAGTTATGATTCTGATTCAAGCAGACCCCATGAAGTTACAAATTAAGTTCCTGGTGGTTGACGTTCCAGCCACTTATAATGCCATAATGGGATGCTCGTGGCTACACAAGATGAATGTTATTCCATCCACGTATCAACAAATGATCAAGTTCCGGACCTCACATGATGTGTTCACAATCAAGGAAGACCGGATAATATCTAAGAGATGCTTTTCAATCGCTCTCGAGGCAAAGAATATTGCTAATAAAATCACCTTTGTAGTAAATCCAAAAGATACACCGACCCTGGAGGACGTTAGAAGAAGGTCTAATGAAAAAGCTGTTGACGATCTGATATATATCCTTGCTCATGATTCCAACCCCAATAGGTTCTTCCTAATCGGAAAAAACCTCAATGAGAAAAAAAAAAAAAAAGAGAGTTGGTTACGCTACTGAAACAATACTTTGAAATATTTGCATGAACTCCTTATGAGATGCCGGAGATCGACCCGAAAGTGATAAGTCACAAACTCAATGTGCTTCTGAGTAAGAAACCTGTAATCTAAAAGGGAAGAAGGTCATTGTCAATTCACATAGAAGTAGTAATTGAAGAGGTCAAAAACTATTAGAAGCCGACATAATCACAAGGTCTATTACCTGGAGTGGCTCTCCAGCACCGTGGTGGTAAAGAGAAAAATGGCAAATGAAAGGTTTGCATCGACTTCACTGACCTCAACAAAGCCTACCCAAAGAACCCTTTCCGACTTCCAAAGATCAACCAGCTTGTGGACATTACGACCGAACATGAGATGATGAGCTTCTTAGATGCCTATCAAGGTTATCATCAAATCCTAATGCTCGGGCCAAACTAGGAGAAAACAGCATTTATTACCCCACGAGGATTCTATTGTTATAAAGTGATGTAGTTCGGGCTTAAGAACAAAAATGCCACCTGTCAAAGGTTAGTAACTAAAATATTTGATGCTCGACTGGCAAAAACAATAGAGGTGTATATTGATGATACGGTTATCAAAAGTGAAGCGAGGGTGGATCACTGGTTCGACCTCGGGAAATTATTTGGGATTCTCAAAAAATACGGCCTGCAGTTGAATGTAACCAAATATGTCTTTGGGATTAGATCAAGAAAATTTCTCAAACACTTAGTTACCAAAAAAGGATAGAAGTCGATCCCAATCAAATATTTTCCCCATTCAGAAGCTGCGCAGGCCGACCAAAGTGAAGGAGGTTTAAAGATTAACAGGTATGGTGGCAACATTAACAGGTATTGGTACCAACCTTTTTTAAGCTGCTCAAGGGAAAGAGAATCATACACTAGGCGTTTAAGGGATTAAAGGCATACTTGGCATCTCATTCACAATTATCCACACCACAATCTAGAAAGAAACTATATCTGTACTTTGTAGTGTCTGAACTCTCAGTTAGTACGATGCTTACAAAGGAGGAAAAAAACGGCAGTTACTGGTCTACTATGTGAGCAAGATAATGGTCAGTGCTGAACTAGTTCTGATGCTAGTTGTGGCTGCGAGGAAACTCTCACACTACTTCTTCACTCATCTAATCGAAGTCCTAACCGAACAACCATTCAAATTTTTATTGAGAAAAACTAACATATCAGGGTGAATGCACAAGTAGGTGGTGGAACTAAAGGCATATGAAATCAACTTCGTGAGGGTGACAACCATCAAGGGACAAGTTTTGGTGGATTTTGTGGTAGAATTTATCTATTGGACCAACACAGACTAGTGCAACATGATGAAGGCGACCAATTAGTAAATTTGGAAGATTCAAGTATATGGGGCTGCCACAAAAGAAAGGTTAGAGGATGGCGAAGTATTGACGTCTCCAGAGAGACATGTGTATGAGCACGTCATAGAACTTAAGTTCGGTGTAACTAATAACAAAGCAGAGTACGAAACTTTGTTGATTAGCCTACAACTAGCTATCAAACAACAAGCCTGAAGGATCACAATATGTTTGGATCCACAACTGGTCATCAGTAAGCTAAAAGGAGAGTATGAAGCCTAATCTGAAAACATGGCGAAATACTATGACCTTGCCTAAACACTGATCATGAAGTTCGAGACGGTGGATCTCAAATTGGTCAGAAGGAGGAAAGATAGTTAAACAGATGCCTTAGTGACTCTAAGGGCAGCAGAATAGAATGGAGAAACAATAAACATCCCGGTGCAGAGGTTGTTCTCCCCAAACATACAAGAGTCAGGCCAGGCCGTGCTAACAAATTTCCTAACTCTGAGCTGGATAGATCGATCATTCAATATTTTAAGAATGACGTGCTACCAAAGGATAAAAAAAGCCACCAAGATCAGAAGCAAGGCACCGAGGTTCTGGCTATCCTTTATCCCCTGATTAGTAACTGTATTATAAAAGTTAGGTGGTACATACCTATTTTGCATAAATCCCGACCATGTGCAGGGTCTGGTGCAAGAGCTACATAATGGAAGTTACGAAACGCACTTTGGGGGGTGGGCTATTGTAGTTCAAGCAATGTCACAGGGATACTGGTGGCCTCGCATGTAGAAAAAAACCATCTGATACTTAACGAAGTGTGACAAGTGCCAAAGGTTCGCCCCCATAACGTATCAGGCGACTCAAGACATGAGTCTCTTGACAACCCCTTGGCCTTTTGCATAATGGGGGATAGATATAATCAAACCCTTTCCCATGGCCCAAGGGGATGACAATGGTTACTCGCAGCAATAGATTATTTTACAAAGTGGGAAGCTGAACCTTTCATCACTATCAAAAACTCCAATACTAGGCAGTTCGTATAAAAAAGCTTGATTATTAGATATAGGGTCTCTTGGAGCTTGGTCACCGATAACGACAAGCAATTCGACAATAATCTATTTAGAGGGTTTTGTTCTGACCTGGGAATTCATAACCACTACTCCAAACCAACATATCCTAAAAGCAACAGCCAAGCCGAGTCCTCTAACAAGACTATATTGGGCGGCATTAAGAAATGATTGGAGCAAGCTAAACAATGGATTAAAGAATTGCCAACCGTGCTCTGGGCCTACAGAATTACATCACGCCGATCAACCGGAGAGACCCCATTCTCACCAGCATATGGGATGGAAGTAGTAATACCCCTGGAAATTGACATGCCAACAATTTAGACACTGACTTTCTTCCAAGAAAGTAATAACGCTACACTTGAAAGAAGCTTAGACTTACTGGATAAAAGGAGGGAGCTCGCCCAGATTCGAACAGCTTCGTATCAACAGCAACCGAAGAATTCATAGACCAAGCACCTTAGAACAAGATCTTTGAAAGCAGGTTACCTTATTTTAAGAAAGGTGATGATGGTAAAATCTCATCGATGAAAGGCTATGCCCAAACTGGGAAGGACCATATAGGGTAATTGAGGTGGTCAGTAATGGAGCTTATTATCTAGAAGACATTGAAGGGAAAGAACTTATGAGGCCATAGAATGTTATCAACCTGAGAATGTACTATCACTAATGTAGATTGATAATCATGAACGACAAGTTATTATGTTTTACTATGATGATTATCTTCTTCCTTTAAGTCAAGTAAAAACCTGGTGCAAGGCCACGATTCGGCCAACTAGCCCGCTTAGATCGGTCACAATCAAACCGGGCGTAAGGCCACAGTTTGACTACTTAACCCTCTCAAATCGGTCATAATCAAACCTAGCACAAGGCCATGGTTAAACCATCGGACCCGCTTAAATCGATAATAGTCAAACCTAGCACAAGGCCATGTTTAGACCATCTGACGTTCTTAGATTGGTCATAGTTGAATCTAGCGCAAGGCCATGGTTAGACCACTAACCACTTAGATTAGGCATAGTCAAACCTAGTGCAAGTATTCTTGCTTGAGAACACTTGCTACACCTTATAGATTTAAAATCAATTAAAAGTGCTCCTACTCGGGTACACTTGCTACACCTTACAAATTTAAGATCAATTAAAAGTGTCCCTACTCAGGTACACTTGTCACTCCATACAGACTGAAAATCAATTGTGTTGCTGATGTGTCACACCTTACAGTGTTCCTGCTCGGGTACACTACCTTGTAGTGTTCTTATACGGGTACACTTATTACATCTTATAGATTTAAAATCAATCCAAAGTGCCCCCGCTTGAATACACATGCAAAGGTTTACAAATAAAACTATTGACAAGATTATTTAAGAAGTTCTTACTCAAATTGCTCATGTCTACAAAATTTTGCATTAAATAAAATGAAGCTATCAAGTCATCAAAATAAAGAAAATCCATTTATAGAAGAGGGGGATCAACCCCCTAAAGCTACAAAAAAACTGTTGAAATTACAAACAAAAAAATAGAAGAAAGCCCTAAGAACTCGAACCATCCTTGTTTATCTTATCCAAATCATCCCTGACCTTACCCCTAACTGAAGCTGATAAAGTCTCCTCATCATCTTGGTTATCTAGAGGAAGGAACTTTTTTCCTTCTTTTGGCCGTTAGAATAAGGTGAAGGCATGTGTAGGCATGCTAGCTTTATTCAGGGCATCTACCCAGCCATTTTGATAATACGTGTTCACTACGATGAATACTTGTTTCTGGCAGTCGTCACCTACGGCTCACATCCCTCCTAGTAGGCCCTCTTCCGCTCCTTCTGGATCCCGTTTTTAACTTTGGCCACCCTCTTGTTTGTAATTTCGAAGCCTTTGTGGGTAGTGGCGAGATCGATGTCAAGCTATTTCTTCTGAGTCGAGAGATCTTCATTATGTACACAGATGAACTTAACATTCTTCTCGACCTTTTCTACTTAAACACGTTGAGCATCTGCTTTTGCCTTACCTTTTTGGAGGCTTTCAACAATACACTTGAAGCGGCGATCGGCATCCTTTATAAATTGAGTGGCCTATAAACAAAGAACAAAGAAAACTAAAGTCAAAAGAGCCTTTGAAGAAGCAAAAGAAAACAATAGAGGAGCTTGTCGAACTAACCAAGAGGGAATACTACATAGACTGGGAAAACCATAGCTAGTCCAGTATGGTGGCGATATGCCCACGATCCTGTGGGAGAGTTGAAGCGTTGACAATAGATAGCACCATGCCTTGACTGGAGATAGTTGATTCCCTGGTGGTGATGTTCTTAGTACCAATCATATGTTGAACTATAAAGTCCTCTCCTCAGCGCTCTGAGTCAGGCTCACCATCGAGGTTGATCGATTGGCTACTACTCGAACCAACTCCAACCACTCTCGATCGTTCTTCCGGTGCAATTCGAGCACCCAGAGGTGGCGCAAGGGAGGAGGTGTCATGGCTTTTAGTTTCTTTCCAAACTCTTTCTTACCTAAATGTTTGCCTATATTAACTAATAGATTCTTCAGAGGCATTGCATCTAATCTGGATGGTTGGACGATAGTAAATGCTTATGCTTGAGGGATACCGATTGGGAAATCTTTAGAGTTATTCAATGCATTGATTTGTTATTCATCAATGTTCGACAGAAGAGTAGTGTAACTTTAATGTGTTGGCCTGTAGCTAAGCAGGATGGGTGTACTTCAATCTAGTCCCTTCACTGCTCATTCCCTTCTATAAAAGAGAATATCAGTTATCTAACCGATGTTCATGCTGTTTGGATTTACTTACGTTCGATTAAAACACCCATCTGCACACAAAAAAAAAAAAAAACAAAAAACAAAAAACTTGTTAGGTTGTGTTCATAAAAAAAAAAAAAAATTAGAATAAACGAAGATACAAAGAAAGAAACTATATACAACCCCCAAAGTCCTCTGAACTTCATTATGCCTATCATCCCCTGGCAGCCACTACTAGTCCTCTCCGACTAAAACATAGTCGTCCATTCTTACTCGAGTCAGGGAGGTCATGCACAAGGTTATTGATTATGCTTCAAAATTGTAAAACTAGTCCCTAGAATTACTATTAAATTAATTATTTTAACTAACTAAATATCT
>QLOD02138532.1:0-49361 GCA_003260245.2 Sideroxylon spinosum | reverse complement strand
CTTTCATTGATGACTATTCAAGATATGGGTATATTTATCTGATGTGCCGTAAGTCTGAATGCTTTGAGAAATTCAAAGCTTTTAAGGCAGAAACGGAGAACCATTATGGTAAAAATATTGGGACACTACGATCTGATCATGGTGGCGAATGCCTCTTAGGAGAGTTCACAGATTACTTATCAAATGCCAGGATTGAATCCTAGTTGTCTGCACCTGGTACGCCACAGCAAAATGGTGTAGCAGAAAGAAGGAATAGGACTCTTATGGAAATAGTTAAATCTATGATGAGTTATTCAGACTTACCTATTTTTTTTTGGGGATATGCATTAGAGACAACTACATACATTCTTAACTTGGTACCATCTAAATCTGTACCTAAGACACCCACAGAACTGTGGACTGGGCACAAACCTAGTCTAAGACATGTTCGGGTTTGGGTTGTCCAGCACATGTACTGAAAGGGAAACTAGATAAGTTGGAATCAAAGACAGATGTATGCTTCTTTATTGGATATCCTAAGGGAACGAAAAGTGGTTTATTTTATTGTCTTAAGGATCAGAAGGTCATTGTTAGCACTAATGCCCGATTCTTGGAGGAGGACTATATTATGGACCACAAACCTAGAAGTAAAATTGCTCTAGAAGAGTTAAGAGGCAATGAAACTAGACTGGCCAATTTAATACCAATAGCACAGGAAAAAACACCACAACAAAGTGAGTTCCCAATTTCCCATTACCTCTTCATCGTGGAAGAAGTATAGTGACTCAGATGGATCCTGAACCGATACAACAAGATACCATCTATGCACCGGTTTCAGAACTAGTGCAGGTTGATGGTAAACAAGGATCAGAGTCAGGTTGTATTACTACTAGCACACACTCATAGGATGTGCCTCGTCATAGTGGGAGGGTCGTACGTCCACCTGATCGGTATATGTTCCTTGGAGAGCCATATGACAGAATCTCAGATGAACAGGATACTAAACCCAATATCTACAATGAAGCACTTCAGGATAAAGATGCAATCCTTTGGCAAAAGGCTATGAAATTAAAGATAGAGTCTATGTACTCTAATCAAGTCTGGGATCTTGTAGAACCACCCGAAGGAGTAAAACCTATTGGATGCAAGTGGATCTATAAGGAGAAGAGAGGAGTAGATGGGAAGGTCAAAACCTTCAAGGCAAGGCTAGCTGCAAAAGGTTTTACTTAGATTGAAGGGATCAATTATGAGGAAACCTTTTCACAGGTAGCTATGCTTAAGTCATCCGGATTCTCTTATCCATTGCAGCTTATTTCGATTATGAAGTTTGGCAAATGGATGTCAAGACAGCTTTCCTTAATGGAAATCTTGACGAGTGCATTTACATGATGCAACCAGATGGTTTTATAGTTGACGGCCATGAGCACTTGGTGTGTAATCTTAAGAGGTCCATTTATGGACTTAAGCAGGCATCTAGATCTTGGAATACTCGTTTTGATCAAGCTTATGGTTTTGATCAAAGTCTTGACGAGTCTTGTGTATATAATAAGCGTGATGGAAAAGCGTTGGTGTTCCTGGTGCTATATGTGGATGACATCTTACTCATTGGAAACGATGTGAGAGTGTTATCTTCGGTTAAGGTATGGTTATTTGGACAGTTTGATATAAAGGATTTGGGAGAAGCAAGTCACATCCTACGGATCAAGCTTTTGCGATATCGCAGGTAAAAGATGATATGCTTATCTTAAGCCACTTATATTGATAAAATTCTCACCCGGTTTAGTATGCATAATTCCTCGGAAGGGTTTCTCCCTTTCAGGCATGGAATTTCTCTGTCTAAGGATCAGTGTCCTAAGGCACCTGATGAGAAGAAAGTATGAAGACAGTTCCTTATGCTTCTGTAGTAGGAAGCTTAATGTATGCTATGCTATGTACTAGACCTAATATCTGTTTTGCCGTAGGCATGGTTAGCAGATTTCAGTCTAACCCTGGGCGAGAGCATTGAACAACAGTAAAACATAATATTAAGTACCTGAAAAGGACTAGAGATTATGTTCTAGTTTACCATGCAGATAGTCTTGTGCTAATAGGATATATAGATTCGGATTTCCAATCAGATAATGAATCTAGGAAATCAACCTCGGGATATGAGTTCACCTTGGGTGGTGGAGCCATTAGTTGGAGGAGTGTGAAGCAAACTTATGTTGCTGACTCCACCATGGAGGCTGAGTATGTGGCTGCATCTGAGGCTACAAAAGAGGTTGTTTGGCTTAGAAGTTTTCTTTTAGATCTTAGTGTGGTACCTTCAGTGCAATTGCCTATTACACTTTATTGTGATAATAGTAGGGTAGTTGCTAATTCGAAGGAACTAAGGACCTATAAGAAAGCTAAACACATTGAGCGTAAGTATCACTTGGCAGACCCTTTTACAAAGAGTTTGACTTCTAAAGTCTTTGATAGACATGTAGAAGGCATGGGAGTTAGATGTATACAAGCATGGCTTTGAGTCTAAGTGGGAGATTGATAGAGATATAGACCAAAAGACATACTTTATGTTATGTTTTTATATATTTTAATAAGAATTTCTTTTGAGCAATGAATGCCATTTACTATATTTATCCATGTGTCTAGTATTCATAAAGAGTATTTGATCTAGTGTGTAGAGTATGGCTTACATACAGAAGAAGATTAGATCATAGGTTCTTTTGGAATACAAGTTTATCGTTCGCAGTTTTCGATGGAATCGGGCACACCATCAGTAGAACTTTAGCACAAAATTTCAGTAGGTCTGTCTTGACAATGAGGAATGGTTTAATTCTAACTTTTTGTGCTAGTACACTTTGTGTGTATTGAATTAGACCCGGTTGAGTTAATTATTTGATACTGACTTTATAAAATAATTTAAACCTCATGATTATTATGATTATATATGCTCTTAATCCGAATTCTATTCTTAGACATGTGTATATGATGATTATTGCTTTGATTACACAAAGAGTGAGATTCTATATGAGTCAATAAACTCAGTGGGTTGGGCAATAACATTATATATATGATGAATATTAATAGTTGAAGGAATCCACGTCCTGATAATTTGGATTGATGAAGTGGAAAAGTCTCAAGGATAATAAAAAACTAATTAAATTAGATTGTTAATAATTAAATTTAATTAGTGGATATCTGTAATCTTGATGTGGGGGATAATAAGTATTTAATATTAAAGGCTCAAAAATATAATTTCGAATAAGATTAGGAGTGCAATTATAATTCTTTTGTGGAATGAATTATAATTTAAGTAATTAAATCCTAACCCGGGTAGGATTAGGAAATTTAATTACATAGGAAGTCGTTCTCTTATTTGCCTATTAGTCCCTATTGTAGCCTTATAAAATACCCTCTCTTGTGGTAGCTAGGGTTAACATTTTCTGAGTAGAAAAATAAGAAACCTAGAGAGATTGCCGAGAGATCCCACCATCTTGTGAGAGGGAAGGACGGTAAACGAAAGTTTTGTCTATTGGATTTGTCGAGATCAAACTAAAAAGATCTCGAATGTATAATCTTGTTCTCGTAGTATAGAACGATAAATTTTTTTTTTGTATTAATTATATACACTATAGCCGTGATTTGGGGTTTTCCGCATTCCCCAACAGTACTAGCATATCCTGTGGTCTGCCTAGTCTCTATCCCTTTGGGGCCACTTTTTGTTGCTGTGGTGCCCCACTCTGTATGTTCCCCTATCGACCATTCCTCTACTAATGCTGCTGCTGTACTGACTGAGAAGTTGATGGACGATTGCCTTGAAAAGACTGTTCTTTCTGTATAAATCTACCTCCTATACCACTCTGTGCTTAGGGGAAAAATCTCTAAATATACCTCCTCTGTCCACATCCATAACATACTCTATTTTCTCTGATCTATCCACATTTTATCTATCTTACCAATCTAGTCTGTCTCCTAATCCTCGGACACTCTGTACTTTTATGACCTAACTATTTGCAATTAAAACAAATAACCTATTTTTGAGAAGTCCCTCTGATTTTCTAGTTTGTGAGAGTGCTACAACCAATGCGAATAAGCATCTTTCATAGGGAATAGCCACTTGAAGGTGACTTGAGATGCTTATCCTCATCTAAGCAAGAACTAATAATGAAAGACCAACACATAAATTTTGAAATTTGAGGATACTTTAAAATTTAACATTCATGTATTGCTTTCTCTTATTTTCAAAAACTAAAATTTAATTTTGAAAACAACTTTCTTTTATGAAATTTCGAAGTAAGTTACGAACGATTTCTTTTTAATGTTCATGGATTTAAGAAAAACAATTTTTTCCAGTTTGCACGCATAACATGTATATTACCAAACATTAATAACATCGCACGTAGTTAAGATAAACATGAACTAAATCAACATCTCTCTTTTAGTTTTGCTCTTCTTCTCCTTCTTCTTCTTTCTTCAGCCTTCAATATTTTATACAAAAACTTATGCCCAAAAATGTACGCACATAATTTCTAAATAATTGAAAAAAATAAACGAAGAAATAAGGAAACCAATAAACCTACCTTTCATAGGAAAACCAAGTTTATGGCTCTGTACAAGCCTTCTATATAAATTTATACAACCCTTTTCCTATTGACCAACCAAAGAGAGGTCATCCATAACATACATCTCATGCATATTATCAGCATATCTCAACAATCATAATTAAAAAAATTAAATAAGGCATTTAAAATTGCTAGAAAATGAATTTATTGCAATTTAGAGTCATTAATTTTTATCAAAACCCCAAACCATGTATAGATCAAATCCAAACCTTTAAGTTTAACATTAAAAGTATTCTCAATTGAAGAAAAGAAAATTAGAAAAATCTTGGCTCTGATTTGAATTAAAAATGAATTTTCTATAGCCTTTAAATAACCATTAATTTAAAAAAAAATTTAAAAATTCAAAAAATAAATTTTAATTTTTAAAATCAAAGATAATCTATATAACAATACATGTCATTGATTTGACATTTATATTATCAAATCAATGGCTAAAATTTTGTTTTAGATAATGAAAGGCTGAGATCGATTTGCTTTTCCACAGAAAACTGCACCATCCATGGGTTTGAATTTGAATTGAAATCGGCTTAAATTTGATGTGTGCCCTCCGTGGCATGGCACGGCTTGCAAATGATGGTCTCGGCTGCCAGTTTTTTGGTAAGATCTGAAACACCTTGGAGAAGATAAATGCGTGAGTGGCCAAATTTTGAAATAGAAATTATACAAATTATACTAATTATTAACATTTATCCTAATAATTTTTTGAATACCTTTTTTGCTAAAAAAATATTTAAACGTTAAATTAAAAATTTTATTAAAAATAAAGATTTAAAATAAAATTTCAATTTTAAATATGCTTAAAACTTAAATTTTAAATATGTACACTTTTATATTCTTTATGTTATTTATATAATAAGGAATGTTAAAATTTTGAATTTGAAATATTTTTAACTATTGGATTTACTCAATGGTCAATATTATTTTTCTTTTTTTCTCACTCTTCCATCATTCTTCTTTTTGAATACTTTTTATATAAAAAATTTTAAATTAGTATTTTAAAAAGTGTGTAAATGCTTTAATCTCTTTTAAATACTTTTTATATTTGTATAGATTTTTAATCTCTTTTTATTTAAACAGATGGTGATGACATGAGGGTTTAAATTCAAACTTTATGTATAAAATTATACAAATTATATTTTTCTCAATTTTAAATAAATAGGGAATTATTTATTTTTTTAATAAAATAAAAGGTTAATTATTTTTTTTGATATTTTTCCAACATCATGAAGGCAACACATATATTTTTTTTTGAATACATTTTATATATAAAAGTTTTAAATTAATATTTTAAAAAATCTAATATTACTTGAAGTTATAATTGTCCTCCATGGCTTGAAGTTTTAAATTATAGTAACTTCCACGGGGTTTTATCGTAGGTGGCTCGACCAACAGAGTTTTGATCATTAATTTCTATGAGATCTTTAATGATTAAGAAAGTTTTTGGCTTGGCCAACAAAACCAAAAATAACCTTTACCATTAATTTTGTGAAATTTAAATTTTATTATATTTTTTACATTTAATTTTTATATCTAAATAAAAATTAATTTTTTTTTGATATTTTGTCATACGTCATTAAAGTTTCATCACATGAAACTCAAATTAATGAACATGGATTGACACTCCTAACTATCCTAGTTTTTTCTTTCTATACAACAATATAACTTATTGATTTGACATATATATATATTTTTAACTATTAGATTAATTCGATGGTCATGATTACTTTTTTCCAATGTATTTTTAAAATTTTAAATTAGTATTTCAAAAAATTTGATAATGTTTTTAATAAATAATAAAATTGTATACATTTATTATTTGACTTACAAATAACTCAAATGTAAATTTGTTTTATAAATTTATATGAAAAACTGTAAAAATAACCTATAATAGTAACCTGTATTTATCTATAAATACATTAATATCTTTTGATTAGTAATTTTTAATTTTACAGGTCAAATTACATTTTTGCGTCTTTAGGCACGGGTACTTCTCAGTTGGGAGAGATAGAAATAGAGAGTTCCCCGAGAGAGAAGGGAAGAATTTCCTCCGAGAGAGAGAGAGTGGGAAGGAAGGGTGGGGCCCAAGGGATGGTAGGCGGCTTTTTGGGATGGCAGGGGTTTTTTTGAATTCAAATTATATATAATATATGTATATTATATTTTGTACATTTATGTATATTAATTCTCTGCCAAGTTTTCTTTCCTGTTAATTTCAAAAAGCGGGAGACATCCAAGTCGTGCTGGCGAAAGAAGGGTCGAGAAACTGACACGTGGGGTTTCATCCCCACCGGAGAGAAAGAGTGAAACGAAACTACAAAAACACCCTTGTGCTTGCTCAATTTTTGGCATCCTTAGCGCAGTCGATGCGCAAAGCCGGTGGGTAATTATGGGAATTCAAATGAGAAATCTAAATCCTTGGCTGTATTTTTACTAAAAAGACCTCTAAGTAAGTAACCGAAAAAGGGTTCGAAAAGGAATCAAAACGGCCTCATCAATTTTTTAGCCACGTGTGGTGTTTGTTTTATTTTAGAATTATATTATTTCCATTAAATTTTTAATAAAACCTTTTATGACGTGGGTAGCGTTTGAAATATTTGAAAAAAAAAAAAATAAGATCAAATTTGATTTGAGATAAGTTTTGGTATTTTGTATTTTTACTCCAAATGGAGTTTTTTAGAGATAAATGATTTAGTTTTTTGACTTTTGCAATAAAAATAAGAAAGATAAAACGTTAGAACGGTTTTTAAGTTTCATTCTAACGGATTTGTAGAAGATTTTTTTGAAAAGTTATCAGAACTTTTTGATTTTTGCGTGAAACAATTAGAGAGAAAAAACTCTTAAAATGATTTTTTTGGATCCGTTCTAATGGATTTAAGTGAGAACTGTTGACATGTGTTGAAAAGTTATTACGGTTTGTGAAAAAGTTTTTGGGATTTGTAAAAAAGTATTGAGATTTGTAAAAATTTATTGGATATTTAGATATACTAGAAATCACATGTGCTTAAAGGCACAAAAATATAATTTTACCTGTAAACAGTTTAAATGTAAATTCATATTGTTTTTGAAAAACTTTTTAAAAAAACTTGTATAATCACATTTTAAAAATTTTTTATAAATAAATATACAGCAAAATATGATTGTATTTCCATATGTAAAGTGATCGGAAAAACAAATAAAATGGAAAGAAAAGAAAAATAATGTGCCAAGTTCAAATTCTTTAGCTTTAAAGTGTATATATTTAAAGTATTCAAAAACTTAAAAATGTTAATTTAAAATTTTTTATTTCTATATGGTATTTTATAGTTTTTCGTATAAATTTATAAAATAAATTTACATTTGAATTATTTACAGATTAAATTATATTTCTGTGCCTTTAGGCACGGGTAATACCGAGTATTAATATAAGGCTGCAGAAAAAAGTTGAGGTCAAAACGATGCCGTCTACACCCTGAAACTCCAAAATAATTCAGTTTGTGAATTACAAGTACCTAAACAAGACCCTTAGCTAGACAGCCCATAGCTGAGCTGCAAGCCGATTCGTAGATTGGCTCTTCTTCATGGCTTACACGGCTTGGGTTTTGGCAAGTACATCGGCGAGAACCTTTTCCCGCCAGTGACCGGAAAAATATATTTTATTTTATTTTTTATATTTTATATTTAAAAAGCTTATCATTGTAGGAACCTTCACAAAAATTTTAGGAATTTTTGAATTAGTAAAAGAATGGGAAAAAATAAAAAAAATCAAGAAATCTTGATTTTCTAGCTGGCGGCCATAGCAAGCTATTTGGGCACTTTTCGGTCATGGGTTTGGCTTGATTTTCTTCCTCTCCTCATTCCCAATCCATCCTCATGGATTTGGAATGACAAAAATCAAACAAACAATAGAAACAAGAAATCAAAGATTCCAAGAACTATGATTTTAAATAAAAAATTATTCTTTTCTTTAAAAAAAATTAAACTACTCTAGATAGATCTATAAATCTTGCAATTAAAAAAAAATTTAAATTTATGAACATATAAGGAGTTACAAAAAATCATGCAAGATTGCTTGGATACCAAATGTAGGAATCAAGAACGTAGCGAAATAGTTTTTAAATAATTTTTTGGACCGTTCATGCATGAAAGATTATAAACTTCTTATGTAATTGTATCCAAAATACAAAAGCAAAATCAAATTAATAAACAAATTGACATTTTGTCGTTTCTTAATTTGATCGTGGCTTCTCAAACTTTTCTTCTGCGAAGGTTAAAATTTCTAGGTTTTCTTCTCTTTGTCATATTAGGATCCTTTTAGGGTTTTTCCAACATCAAGGGTTATGTGGACAACCTAATAGACTAATCTTTATATATAGGCAAGAACAGATAACCTAGGTGTAACTAAATTTCAGTTGGCTAATTAGGAAATTACCTATAGTTATCTCATAAGTACGAATACATCCGTTAATAATTATACCTTACTCCAGTAAAAAGGTATAACTAAACCCAAACCCCAATTTATTGAAATAATTCGATAAAACAGCTTGTTCACTCTTTAATTTTACAATTAAGCCTCTCCACTAGATATAGAGACAATTAGAATTAAGAAGCTATCCAATTCCAATTGATACCTCCCTCGATATTCTGAGAACTATTATTCTAATCATTTTGTGTTGGTCTCCATTTCAATAACATATTATTAAGACGACCGGATCCAGATTTAATGATCAGTTAATATTCTTAATATGGATAATCCCCCCATCTCAAATGAGATTGTGGATTCCTTCTTGATAGTGTAATTACCCAAAATTTTTAAAACTTTAAAATATATTATTTTTGTATACGCAAAAAAAAAAAAAAGATAACATAAAAAAAAAAGAAACTAATTATATATATATGCACGTGACACCGTGGGCTCCAAGCCAAAAAAAACAATTTAAGGCATTTGGCACCCTAGCCACGTGATTTTAATATGTGGCTAAATGGATGCCAACAAACAAAATGTTTGCTTGGTAGCCATGAACACACTTATATATATAGGTAGGTGTGAGGCAAACTAAACCAGAAAAAGAAAGAGAGAGAGAGAGCAGCCGTGAGAGGAAGAAAAGTGAGAAAAAAAGGGGGGGCGGAAGAGAAAGCTGTGCGTTGGAAAAGGACATACTAAGGCTAGGTAAGTACATTTAATTCCCGCCAAATCCATATATATTTAAAAAATAAATTCGTAATTTCATTAAAATTTTTATTAAAATTTTCTATGATTATAGGAATAATATCACGGGTTTACGAGGAGTTTGTTGGCAATTCACGGGCATTCACTTTGCTACTTTGGGATATTTGAGGTAGGGATTTATTACATATTATTTACATATATAGGACGTAAAACATATTATTTACATATATGGGATGTAAAATACGTTGATAATTTTTCGTGTATTTATTTTTCATGTGGTCTAATTAAATTTAGACCACATCATGTGAATTCTGTCCAAATTTGGACCGAAGGGAGCACAGCCAAAACGTTGGAGACACTTGCTGGAAAGATTTTGAAAGAACAAAGTATGTATGTATATATCAACCCTTTGGTCATGATGTGGGACCCATTAGCTTTGAAAAGTCAACCCTAGCCACCAAAGATTTGAAAACAATAATAGAATAATAATAATGCTAATAATAATAATAGATTTACCTCCAAATTTATGAGAAATTTTATATTAATAATAATAATATGATTTTAATTTTAGAAACGGATTGGTGGTGTATTTTTCTTCATTTTATGCTTTCATTCATTTTATAATGTCACTCTAAAATTTATGCAACCCAACAACAAATTAATATTTTTACCCAAAAAAACAAATATAGTACCTTATAGTAAAATTTCATATGTGTACGGGTGCATACACGCGCGTGTGCGTGTAATATGAAATGTCCAATCTGAATACTTGAGTGATTTATTTTATTGAGAAAAAAATAAATAAATAAAAAATATATATATATACACATATGAAAGTGATGATGTGATATTGATGCATTACTATGCTGAGATGATAATAACAAAAGAAAAAGGAAATGTGAATGAAATTGTGATTGCGGGGTTGACAGATACTAGGAAAATAGGAAGGATACAGAGATTACCCTTGGATCAAAAAACCCTAAACCTGTGCAGGGGTTGGTATTCGTGCTAGTAGGTTAGTAGCCTAAAATGATGATCATTACTTGGCTGCTCGTGGCCATCGGGTTTGGACCCCCTAAACGACGATATTATATAGTATCGCCCCATGACTTTTATGATTGTAATGTGATGATTAAAGATAAATGGAAGATAACAACTAATTTCTTTTATGGTTATGCTTTAATAACTTGAATGTGTGATGTAAGCACTTTATGCACATAAATCTCAAACTGTATTTTTTTTATTTATTTTTATTATTTGTGCATATCGTATATGTTTTTATTATGCATTGTGGGCGCTCGTGGATTTGTGCTCACGTCCCTACAGACCGTGATGTAGGTGTAAACGTTAGTGATATAGATAGACAGCCTGGGAAAATTTAAGGGTAGCATTAGAGCAACCTTCACTGTGAAATATTTGGGACTATAAATTTATTCTGTTTATTTGATACGGTTGTGAGGCCATAAGGCCAAGATTTAATTTTAAATTTTAGCAGGACCGCGACTTAGATGTTATTACTTTGGTTACTCACTCGAACGTATGCCCTTGAGTAGATGCATTTGACTAGAGTTAGGGTTTGTGTAGTTACTATATATGGTTTGTGACTCCTCCACTCAATCATCGAGTCATGAGATTCGGGGCATGACAAGTTGGTATCAAAGCCTAAATTTAGAATACCTAGGGACCATAGGAAGTAACTGCCCTATGTTAAAATTGTTAGGAATATCTGAGATCTCATATAAATTGTGTTTTTTAATAATTTAGTTAATACTAATCCTGTTTATAAAATATGATCATAAGATTGATCTGGATTCTCTCTATTTTATTTTAGGACATGGCTAACCCAAATAATCCAGGGCAGCATGGTTCTGTGAACCCAACCCCAGAGATAATATGGCTGAATCAGGAGCTTCTTATCCATATCAACCCAAAAGCGATGTTTAATCCGCCTGCAAATGTGGGCCCAGTGTGTCCCCCTGAAATCAACCAGCCCCCATATGCTGTCCTACAACCCATAATAGCCAATACCCACGACAGTATACATTAATGTAGGGGAACAATAAGGGAGCACCAGGGATAATATGTCTAGCATTGAGGTTGGAAATAGACCTTAAGGATGCCCTAATTGCCAACAAATGGGGCATTTTCGGCTACGAAGCCCTACCAGTCCACCGAGATGCTACTTTTATGGCCAGCTTGGCCACATACGTAGATTCTGTAAAAACAATTAAGATGATAATATAGCAGACAGTTATCCTATAGCCATAGCATAGGAAAAGAGAAATTTTGTTGTATATATATATCTCTCCCCATTAACCTATTTTGTGGAATAGGTTATTGTTTTGAAATGATATGTATTATTATATAGATATATATATATATTTGCTGTGTATATACATCTGAGAATCTGTTTCTCAACTCCACTGTAAATTATAAGTCCCTTCTTTTATAATGTAATATATGTTGGGATGTATAATTGTTATTTTATTGATAAAATTGTTAAATTTTGATACCTTGGATTTATTGATGGGATATTTTGACATAATATTGAGTTATAATTTTGTGCAATAGAATATGCCATCACGTAGAGCGCAAGGTTGAGGCCGCGGTCGAGGTAGAGGCCGAGGTTAATGTGGAAGTCAAGGCAGAGGTAGAGGAGTCCCTACAATTGGAAATGATATACCTGGGCAGTTAGAACAGGAGTCGCACCACAGTGTAGTAGCCAAAGTCCATCCTGAGATCTAACAGGAGGTTCCAGAGGGAGAGAGGGCACATACTCCGCAACCAGGAATTCCGTAGCCTACCGCGGTGGATGTGGGAGTGATACTATAGCAGTTAGCCGCAACGATAGCAGTATTAGCAAGAGGCGCTAGAACGGATTAGCAACCACAATTATAGGTCGGCCCTAACAACTTGGAGAAATTTCGAAGGATGAAGCCTCCCACTTATGATGGTATGGCAGACACAGACATGGTTGAATGATTTTTGGATGAATGTGAAAAAATTTTAGTAGCCATAGACATTGCTGATCACCCGACGCGGATTACTTTGACAACTTTCCAATTAGTGGGACGAGCATCTGGTTGGTGGACTAGTGTGAAGGACTCCAGAGGGTCAGTGGGCCTTACTTGGGATGAATTCAAAGAGAGATTCAGGAATCATTTTTTTCCACAATTGTTGCGCGATGTAAAAAGAGAAGAATTCACCAATTTGATACAAGGATATATGTCAGTACTGCAGTATGAAATAAAATTTTCAGATTTGTCTAAATATGCACCAGAACTTATTTCTACCACGCACCTAAAGTGTTGAAGATTTGAGCGTGAATTGAGGCCAGCCTTGAGGAACAGAATGGTATTGTTTGGATTGGAAGATTATGATGTCCTAATAAATAGAGCCATGACTGTAGAACGAGATATGAATGAAACTAGAAGCATTCAAGAAGGTCGTAATAGCAGAAACTTAGGAGCTCAACAAGAAGGGGGAAATCTCAAGAGACAGAAGGATAGTTTATCAGCCCTACAAGCTTAACGTTCATTTCAAGGAAATACTATACCTACTCAATCCAGAAGAGCTGATAGGATGCTTCAAAGGCAATTAATTTGTTTTAATTGCAGGAAATGGGTCATAAGGATACTGAGTGTCCCTGGGCCAAGAGATAGACTGGACCGTTAGGTACAATAGGGAATGCACAGAACAAAGTCTGTTATAGCTGCGGTCAGATGGGCCATATCCAGCGATTTTATCCGCAAAGGCAAGGAGGCATAGAAGGAAGAAATTATCAGACAGGTCAGTCTGTTCAAAGTAGCTACCCTTCGACATCACATTCTGTTTAGCAACAACAACAAAGCTTTGTTCCTCAACGAACAATACAAAGTGGACCACAGCAGCAGGGAAGGCCAGCTCAACAAGGACAGAGAAGTGGTAGACCACCAAATGCATCTGTGCAAGGGAGAGTCTTTATGGTGGCACCACAGGAAGTACCAGTGGAACTAATTGTGACTAAAGGTACCTTTCATGTTTATTCTTTAAGGCCACTGTTACTTATTGACACTGGAGCATCACATTCCTTTACTGCTGCCTCACTTGTGACTGCATTAGAATTAACTGTGCATGATTTAACTCCACCCTTACGTATTGAAACACCCATGGCGGGATGTTCTTGGCTGAATAATGTGTGTAAAGAATGCGAATTAGTGATTAAAGATAGCAATGATGGTTGGGAGTACTATTCAGTGCTTAACTTGATTTTGTTAGAAATGAAGAGCTTTAATATTATTTTGGTATGAATTGGTCTTGTGTCATACCAATGATTGATTGCTCTAAGGGACGGGTGACCTTGCTTACCCCGAAAGGAGATCTAATTCATTTCCTTGCTGATCGACAAGAGTCTCTTATCTCGCCGCTTTTAGATGGACATGGGCAAATGGATTTATGCAGTCTGTTTGCTTGCATGTCAGTGGATGAAAAAGAAAGCAACAGTAAGGTAAAACTACCTAGAATTGTTTATGAATTTCTAGAAGTGTTCTCAGAAGACATCTCTAGCCTACCAGTTAAGCGAGAAGTGGAATTTGGTATTGATCTAGTACCAGGCACAGTACCCATATCTATTCCACCGTATAGGATGGCACCAGTAGAATTAGCAAACTAAAGAAACAATTGGAAGAATTACAAACTAAGGGATTTATCAGGCCGAGTACCTCATCCTGGGGTGTGCTGGTAATATTTGTAGCAAAGAAGGATCGAACGTTAAGAATGTGCACTGACTATTAGAAGTTGAATAGGGTGACTGACAATCAACAATAAGTATCTCTTACCCAGAATTGATGATTTGTTTGACCAGTTGAAAGGATCATTCGTATTTTCAAAGATTGATTTAAGGTCCGGATATCACCAACTAAGGATGAAGCAGGAGGACATTCCTAAGACCGTTTTCAGAACTTAGAATGGCCATTACGAGTTTCTAGTAATGCCATTCGGATTGACTAATGCTCCAGCTATATTTATGGATTTAATGAACTGGGTGTTTAGAGATTATCTGGACAAATTTGTGGTCGTATTCATCAATGATGTGCTGGTATATTCTAAATCAGAGGAAAAACATGAAAGACATTTGAGGATGGTATTACAAACCTTAAAGGATCATCAATTCTATGCTAAGTTAAGTAAGTGTGAATTCTAGCTTAAAGAGGTAAAATTTCTTGGACATGTAATTTCAGAGGAAGGGGTGGTAGTGATCTATCCAAGGTCGAGGCAATTTTAGAATGGCCAAGACCAAAGACTGTGGTTGAAATTCATAGCGTTCTGGGTTTGGCCGGTTACTATCGAAGATTCATACTTGAATTTTCCAGGTTAGCCGCTCCTTTGACTAGATTAACCTGGAAAGGAATTAAGTTTAATTGGGGCAATGATTGTGAGACATCATTTCAAGAGGAGATTGACTACTGCACCAATTTGGTAATTCCGGTGAGGATGGTAGGATAATACATCCTAAAAATATCAATATTCCTTTTAACACCGAAAATCTCTACGTAAAAGTTCCCCTCTTATTTGCTCCTACTCCTACGGTAGAAATGGCAGACAATAATCAACCCATTATTGCTAGACGTTTAATGAGGGACGTACTCCAAAAGATAGGCATACACCTGAATCTTGTATAGTGTGGCCTGAAAATCAAAGACCTTTCAATTTCAAACCTAGGATGATCCAACTTCTATCAACCTTTCATGGTATACAATCTGAAAACCCATACGAACACTTAACTAGATTTAGGAATATTTGTGTGACTTTCAAAGATCAAAATATCCCATAGATTTAGTACTCCTAAAAATTTTCCCTTTCTCTCTTAAGGATAAAGCTGCTAGATGGTTTGAATTCTTGTAACCAAATTCTATTCGTTCTTGGGAAGAAATGCAAGATAAATGTAAGAAATACAAGATGAATGCAAGAAATGCAAGAAATTCAAAAAACCTATTTCAAAATCCATTCATGAAGCTATGCAACACTCAATGTTTTAATTCTTTCAGTCACTTTTGATTTGGGTTCACTGCACTTATTTAATATTGCATCCATGCATGAACCACGAGAGTAACCCTTTCAAGTGATGTCCTTTGAGAGTGAATATCTTGGTGAGAGTTGAAATCAAAACCGTGATCTTTGAGTGTATTTGTTAATGATGTTGATTAAATGATAACACTTGACACAGTTGAAATTAAATGGTTGAAAGGTATGGTGAGTCTGAAGTACGTTTGGAAAAATTATGCCAAATTTTAATATTTGGCTACTTGTTTCAGATTAAATTAAAATTAGAAGTTTTTTAAATTATTAGTACCATCCAGCGAATTAGTTTAAGAATTTTATGGGTAGATTCACTACAAACCCTCATGAGACTTCACTTGTCCACTAGGGGTACCTAAGGGTTTAAAAGGGTTGCTGCATGTAACTAAGTGTAGCCGTGTTTCTGATGAAAAGAGATATAGGATAGTAGTTTACATTTATTTTAATGAAGTCATTGCTAGGGACTAGCAATGCTCAAGTTGGGAAGTGTGTTTACACTTGAAAAGTGTAATTATAAACCTCATAAGTTAAATGAAAAAGCATGCATTATCTAATAAATTTCCAACTTTTGTTAAATTGTATCACTTACTTAGTTTGTTCTCTTTGATTCAGGAAAGAAGAGTAAATAATTGTTATTAGCAGCGATGAAGATGAAGTAAATAACAAAAACGAGCCTTTAATACCCTCACAAAGAGCCCCGATTTGGACTAGAGTAAGAACACGAAAAGAAATGCAAAGCAGGAAGCCAAAGTAGCACACTGTGGTCTAGACCACCGTAATATAAACCAAAAGAGACCGAGCTACTGTGGCCTGGACTGTAGCCACGGGTGATCCGGACCACTAAGGAATTTTAGGCACTATTTTGTATTATCTTAGGGTCTTTAAGGGCTCTATAAATAGAATCTTTGAAGAGATGTTTTGGGACTTTGTTCCAGTCATCGTACAGAGTTTTTTTAGAGTTTTTCTAGGGTTTCTTTAGTTTCTTTCGTATGTTTTGAAGAGTGTTCATGAAAATTCTTAGAGTTTTCATTGGTGTATTATTGACGTTGATTACTTTTCACTTCGTTTTGAAGTACAGTATTTAAAGTTTCAATTTAATTCAATGAATACTATTCCTTATGTTGTTTTTATTTTTATTTCTTGCGTTATTATTAGTTCAATGTTAGGCTAAATCGCTCGTTCTTGATTCAATGAATCAAGGAAGGATGGATTATTATGAACATTATGATGTGTGTAAATCTATGCGTGTTATGTAAAAACGTAAACGTAGAGATCTAAAATTTTCAGATTAAATTTTATTCATTTCAAAACCATTCAAACACAAAAACCCTTAATCATATTCTCTATCATCACTGGTAACGATTTTTGAATCTTGATTTCATTCTATATTTTTTGGGATAAATATTTTAAATATGAACCCTAATATTATGAAAAGAACGTCATCCGGTTTTATAATCGTAAATGTGAATATACAACTAAGTTAGGGAAATTTTATAAGCTTTCACGAAAACATCTTTTCGAACTATTTTTCCTTTACATGAAACTTAGATTGTGGCCTAAAAACTCATCATTTTGTGAAATAATCAATCCACCCAGAATTGAAAGTTGAATCAAGATCTTTATCCATTAGTTACATTACATCTTTTGATCTTAGCTATTTGTTACTTTAAGTTCTGAATTTTAATATTTTGCTTAGATTAATTTTAGTTGAGAAATTTACACTTATCTGCAAACAGCATTCAACCTAAAACCTCCAAACACTTGAAATCATAACTTTTGAACTCAGTAGTAAATTACTTTCATCTTTGGAAACTTAGAAATTAAAATAGTAGGTTCCTTATGAATTCGACCTTGCTCTCATCGTGTTGAAACTATACTGCAAACCTTTGCACCTAGGGGTGTTTTTAGACGCAATTTTTAGAGGCGGTCATTATATATATATTACTTAACTGTATCTTGTCAATATATGCAACCTAAGATAGTCCTACCATCCTATTCTTGTGATCTCACAAAAGCTTGGTCCCAAGGATGTAGCTAGCCTCTCCCAAGTCCTTCATATCAAACTGTTTCGCTAACTAGACCTTAACTGTGGATTAGATACCATTATCATTCTCAATGAGTAAAATGTCATCCACACTATGACTAAGAAAACCAAATGATTTGATCACTTGACAAAGCAGATGTTCCAATTACGAGATGCTTACTTGAGTCCAAAAATAGGCTTATGTAACTTACATACCATATGCTCTTGGCCCTTAGCTATGAACCCTTCTGGTTGCATCATATAGATGTATTCATCAAGGTGGCCATTCAAAAATGTTGTCTTAACATCCGTTTGCCAAATCTTATAATCGAGAAAAGCCGCAATTGATAAGATGATATGAATGGACATAAACATAGCAACTGGGGAAAAAGTTTCTTTATAGTCGATACCCTCCTTCTGAGTAAAACCCTTAGTCACTAGCCTAGCCATAGAGGTCTCAATGGACCCATCCGATCATCTCTTTATTCTATAAACCCACTTACAACCACTTGGTTTAACATTAGCAAGTGGTTCTACAAGTTTCCAAACTTAGAGACTTAGACTCCATTTCAACTTTCATAGCCTTTTCCCAGGAATCTGCTTCTATTTCAGAAATAGCCTCATTATAGTTGGAAGGATCTGGTTGTTGTTTTCCTCAGAGATTTTCTCCAAAGAACATATACCTCTCAAGGGCCCTAACGATTCTCCCACTATGATGAGGTTTTGATATATCAAAAGAAGTGAGTGATGTAGTGTGTGGAGTATCTTATGGAATGACTGTGTCAGTGACCTATGGGAGAGAACTATCTATCTCAGCTAGCTGAACTCTACCCTTGGATTTTTGGTCCATTATATAATCATCTTTTAGAAAGGCAGCATTCACGCTAATGAACACTTTTTGCTCTCTAAGAGTATAAAATAGCCAACCCTTCATTCCTTTGGATACTCTATGAAATAGAACAATTTTGATCTTGATTCTAACTTGCTAGTCTTGCACTTTAGCACATATGTAGGGTAGCCTCATGTCCTCTAGTATTGCAAACTACGACATCGTCCAGTCCACAACTCAGTGAGAGTCTTAGGGGAAGACTTATTTGGTACAAAGTTCAGAATATACATAGCTATTTCTAAGGCATATCCCCCAAGGAATATAGATTGAATAGATTAACTTATTATTAATCTAACTATATCTAAAGGAGTCCTATTTCTTATCTCAGCTACACCATTTTGTTGAGGCATGCCCGTGCAGACAACTAGTATATAATCCCATTATCCAACAAGTATTTACTGAATTCACTAGAGAGATATTCACCACCTTGATTAGTTCTAAGTGAATTTATGTCCATATTTAATTGCTTTTCTACCTCGGGCCAAAACTCTTTGAACTTTTTAAAAGCTTCAAACATATGGTGCAACAGGTAAACATAACCATATCTATATGTGAAAGTGTTGAAATACTGATAACCTCCCTGAGCTCTGACATTCAGAGGTCCACAAACGTCTGTGTGAACAAACTCCAATATATCTTTAGCTCTATTCCTTTTTACAGAAAATGATCTCTTGGTCATTTTACCCTGAAAACAAGATACACAAGTTGGTAATGGCTTTATTGCCAATGAAGATAAAGTACCTTCCTTTACAAACCTTGTTATCCTATTTAGATTAATATGACCAACCGTCAAATGCCAAAAATATGTTGGAGTATTTGAAGAAATTTTTATTTTAATATTTTGGTGAAATAAATAATGATGATGATGGTTGTGAATTGCTGCTTTCTATATCATGAATCTCATTCAATTGTGAAGCAATCAAATATAAGCCATTTGTCATTGTACCACAGCAGATAAAAGAACCATTTAATTTAATAGTAACTGAAGAGTTAAAAACAACTAAATATGCTCTCTTAATTAAAGAAGATATTGAACTTCAATTTCTTCTAATGCTGGGTACATAAAGGCATTTTCTAAAACTAAAGTTTTTATCACTAAAAATAATCTAACAACTCCAACTAAAGTAGCAGCAATCTTAGAGCCATCACCAGTGTGCAAGCAAACCTTTCCATCACTTAGCTTCTTGGTATTCTAAAACCCCTACACCGAATTACAAATATGATTAGTTGCCCTGGAGTCTACACATTTAGAGTATGAAGTACCTGCAAAAAAGCTTACTTCTGTGCTAGATAGGTAGAGTAGTTCCTCTTCTAATGTCCTTCCATGCCGTAGTGGAAACATTTTCCTTTCAGCTTGGCATTTGCCTTTCTTTTGTTCCCTTTATTCACTATTGGGATAGTGCTAGCATCCTTGCTACCTTTGGGACCAACTTTAATCTTTTCTTTACTCTTGTCCTTACGCTTAGACTTGGAAGAAGAAGCCACAACACGATAGACATTAGGATTGCTATTGATAATACCCTCTACTGCCTTCAAAGCATTAAGAAGCTCTGCTAATGAAAAACCTAGTTTTGTCCATGTTAATATTTAACTTGAACTAGTTAAAAAAATTAGGCAATAACTCAAGAGCAATATCAATTTAGGACTCTCCATCAATTTCAACCAAAGGACCTCCAGTGTATTTAAATAATCCACCATTTTTAAAATATGTTCTTCTACTGGAGTTCTTTTATCCATCTTAGTGTTCAATAATGCTTTCATAGTAGTCCGTCTAGCAATCCTGCTTTGTTTCCCAAGCATCTCCTTAAGGTTGAGGATGATATCATAAGCGCTATCCATGCTCCGGTGTTGTTGCTGTAATACAATGGACATCATTGCTAGAATGTAACATCGAGCCATATCATCATCCTTCACCCATTTTATGTGGTAATCATGCTGCTCTTTAGATGCATCTTCTACAAGTAATGTTGGACATTCAGTAGTGAGAACATATTCCCACCCCTTAGCTATGAGTACAATATCGAGGTTCTTCCATTTTCAATCAACATAATTTGGCCCAGTGATTGTTTTTTGATTGAGTATGATGGAGGAAGGATTAAATGATGACATTTGATAAAAAGAAAAATGTAAGAAAAGATTATTAAATATGGATACAAAAAATATACTTTTGTTTCATTATCTAATAGTGTTATCCTCAAGACAATATAAATGAATACATATGGACTTAATCCATATAAATAACATGCTTCGTGGGAAAGTCAAAAGCTACCTATATGATTAATAGGATGAAATCCTTTACATTATCAACTAGGCATCTCATACCATATGACATTAAAATACCTTATACTTGGTCTCGTAAAGAAAAATATCTAAGTCGTGGAGAAAACAGTTATTTTCCTTTTGATCAAGTGCCCACCATTATCTCGAATGAAAGAAAACCATTGTGAGTAAGTGTTCTCGTGGCGAGAATCACCCTTACCCCATCTCAATCATCCATATCCTAAGAAATTCAATCTCGTAACTAGTGAGAATAAACATCTTCTATATAGGGACGGCCACTCGAAGGTCACTCGAGATGCTTATCCTCATTTTACTATGAACTGATGATGGAAGACCAACACTTGAATTTATAAATTTGAGGATACTTTAGAATTTATCATGCATATCTTGCTTTCTTTTGTTTTCAAAAAACCAAATTTAATTTTGAAAAAGACTTTCTTTTACAAAATTTCAAAGTAAGTTATAAATGATTTCGGTTGATTGGTCAAGGATTTAAGAAAAAACACCTTTCAATTTGCATGCATAACATGTATATTTTCAAATATAAATAACATCGTATGTAATTACGATAAGCATGAAATAAATCAACATCTCTCTTTTGGCTTTAGTTTACAACAAAAAATGGCTACCTATGTTCTATATCTAAAAAGAGAAAACCTTGCAACTTGATCTCCTTCTCCTTCTTCTTTCTTTAGCCTTGAATATTTTATACAAAAAACATATGCCCACGAATAGACGTACATAATTTCTAAATAATTGAAACAAATAAAGGAAGAAATAGGGAAACCAATAAACCTTCCCTTTCATAGGAAAATCAAAAGTTTATTGTCTTGTATAAGCCTTCCTTATAAATTTATATAACCTTTTTCTTATTAACCAACCAAAAAAGAGATCATCCACAACATACATCTCATGCATAGCATTAGCATATCTCAACAATCATAATTACAGAAATTAAATAAGGCATTTAAAATCGCTAAAATATGAATATATTACAATTTAGAGTTAATAACTTTGATTAAACTCCAAATCATGTATAGATCAAATCCTAATCTTTTAATCTAACATTAAACATATTCTTAATTGAAGAAAAGAAAATTAGAAAAACTTTAGCGCTGATTTGAATTAAAAACGAATTTTCTATATCCTTTAAACAACGATTAATTTTAAAAAATATTTAAATCGAGGTCGTTTGCACCCCCAAAACACCAATATAATTCAATTAACAAATTGTTGAAAGCTAAACAGGGCCCTTAGCCGAACTGTCTAAACTGCTAGTCGAGCTGCGGCTTGCCTCATCTTCATGGTTCACACGGCTAGGGTTATAGCAAGAATTCCTACGAGATTCGTAGTAGGTGACCGGGAATTTGTTTTTACATTTAAAAGCCTCATCGTTGCAGGAACCTTCATAAAAACTTTGGGAAATTTTGGACTAATAAAACAAGGGGAAAAAATAAAAAAAAATCAAGAAATCTCGATTTTCTGGCCATTGTCCATTACGGGCTATTGGGCACTTTTTAGTCGCGGGTTTGATTTGATTTTCTTCCTCTCCTCATTCCTAATCCATCCTCATGGATTTAAAATGAAAAAAATCAAACTAACCATAGAAATAAGAAATCCAAGATTCTAAGAACTATTTAGAGGGAACATAAGAAACACATCAATGCGGATAGCATAACTTAGATGTGTTTCTTATTATTGTTCTGTTCTGTGTCTTCCACACTAGCAATTTAGATTCAGAGTCCACTACCACCATGACTGGTATAAATCATTCTATTATATAGAATTCTAAAATCTTACAATCTTTCATTTGAGATATCCCCATCTCATCACTAACTACGAACAAATCTAGATTGATCAATACTTAAATTCATATCTCCTGTGTATGTAACGCTTTCATGCACATGAATCAAGTTCAATAATCAATCAAAGATTACATTCATCACATGAAAATACAAGCTTCCATAAGTAATAAAGAAACTTTAGATAAACTAAATAAGGACTTTTATTAAACTAAAATCAGTTCATCAAATAATATATGACTTTAGGGCATACATCCCAACATGCACCTCCTCCTCTCCCGGGGCCTCCTATCATATATTAGACTGTGCCTCAGCTACTACACTCAAGTTCATTTCATGTCCCTACTAAACAAGTGCACTAATCTCATCTTGATCTACTAGGGCATCTCCCCGTCCTCTACCTCTAACCCGGCCTCTACCATGACCTCAGCCTCTAGCTCTCATTTCTCATGGTGGCATTCTTATCTAAAAATATTGTAAAACATAAAAATAGTGACGTTTTGTTGAAACTTCTAAAATTAAAACATATCATAACTTTACTTAAAATTAAGTTAACACTTTTGTACATTCATAAGGTTACTACACAACACCATCATTCTTTTACCACTTATTACATCAACAATTTCAACAATGCATTAGTCTTAAAACTATGTTAATTACTAAAATTTGAAAGAAAATACTACAGGTGTGCCTTCTTCTACTGCAATAAGTGCAAGTCTTAATACAACACATAGGGAATTTATAGGGTATATATACCCCAATCTACGGCAGTTGCCACAAGCTCCTCATAGGTACTCCTCCCTACTACTAGAACTCTCACCTGTCTCACTAGTGTGGGTACTAGATTCTTGTGTGCCAGTACTCCGACTACTTGGGTTTTGTGATGCTGTTGCATGTGGTGTCATTAGTGGGTTAGCTTGTGGGACAACTAGAATCATGGACGTATTATGTACTATCATTACTGAAAATTTGTATTGGGGTGCGAAGTTAGCTTGATAAGGCACTATGTACTAGTATGGGTAGGGTTTAGGAAATAGAACTAGATATGGCATCCCATAATAAGGTGCTACTGGCTGACTTATGATCGAAGACATGGGGGTTATTTCTATCACACTCATTAGCATGTCCAATGGAGGAGATTCACTTAAACACTTAGCTACCACTTTGATAAAGATATCATTATCATGAAATACAATGTCTTTCTCCATTGGCTATGGTTTACTGTTACTACATTCTCCTTTTTCCATCCCCATCTGAAATTTTAAACAAACCATTAATTTTTGAGATTAGGTCTAATTAAATGTTATTTAAACATGTACTCCCCATGTCCCTAGGTTGTCTAACCTAGACTTTGATACCAAACTGTCAGGTCTGGATCTCATAACCTGGAGGGGTGAATGAATTAGCATACAAACCATGCACTAATTAACCATATCCTAATCAGAGCAATATGTCAACCTTGGAGCAATATCCAAACAAGATGATAACATAATACAAACTAAGCCTCAGCTATTTCCAGGCTATAATGCTCCAAGACATCCCTTAATAATACATAAACATAGCCTTTACAACCCAATCAAATAAATCTATAAATTTAAATAACATTAAAATCCTAAATGAAAATTCAGCTTATGTAACTAAAAATGCAATGACTGGAACAAACCAAATGGCCACCTAGTTCTTAGGATCTGTTCCTGTAACAAAGTCGGCAGGGACGTGAGCACTAGCCCACTTTTGCTCACAAAGCATCATAAAAGCATAAGTATACATAGTTCCATTATCAAAATAGACCTCATATTAAACACATGCCAAGGTCAATGTTGTAACCATCGTTTTCATTCAACTATACTGTAGTATCCTTATCATAATCATTCTTATCCATGATCTATTCTTTTTTTTTTTTTTTCTGGGGGTAGGCACAATTAACGTCGTTATTAAAGGCTACGATTAGCCTCAATATACGATTAGCCATATCACATGTCATATTGTAGGCTACTAATCTACTAACCTGAACACCAATCCCTGCGCAGGTTAAACCCTAGGGTAATCTCTATGCCCTTCCTATTTCTCATACCCACCAACCCCCTATCTTAATATCATTTACATTTTCTCTTATTCACTACCCAATCTCATTTACATGATTAGGTTCATATAATCATCTTATTCAACCATGTAACAATTAACATTATCATCTCATACATAGCTCTAATTAAACGTTATTATCTCATTCAACTATATAACAAATAGTATCATCATAATAACTCATACAAAATTCTCATTTTGATTCAACATACTACCACTTGATTTATTATTTCATTAACATAATTTTTACTCTTTTTAACTGAAACACCATATAATTCACATTTACAAGTTCATTACCACACAATTAGAGCTATGTATTAGGTCAAGGTGCCTAAAACTGAGAAATACATCAAATAAGACCTAATCTAATATTCTAGAGCACCCAGCGCACCCCCATAAGGGACCTAACACTCGCATCAAGGGCCGGGGTGCCCCTTAGTACCACTGGCGCACCTCTCTATGCGCAAGTTTAAATTTTTTCTTATGTTTCTTAGGCTTCGCCCCAAACTCATTTTATAACCAATTTCTTATGCTTATAAACCCTACTTGAGTAAATTAACATGTTGTGGCCTTGTAAGTTCAATAAAATGTCAACTTAAACAAGAAACTCCAACACTTCAAGTTTTTGGAGGGGTCTAGGCAGCCCCTTGAGGGACCCAGGCACCCTCACCACTTGATTAAGATCAGTAAGGCACCCGAGTGCCCCCTGTGTCTAGAATGCATTCTCTATTTTGGTTTGAGTTATATCTCATGGTTTTGGGTCCCAAACTTTGCTAAATCTAACTTTTAGTTCAAAACCTTGTTTTTTGGTGCTATTTAGGTCCTAAAAGACTCCAATGATTCCATCAAAATTAGATATAATTATCCTAATCATTCAAATTAAATTCTTAGTTTAAGCCTATGCATACACATATATACATATATCACTCTAATTGAATCACTTCCTTAAGATCCTGAATTCTTAAACAACTATCATAACAACATTTTCTAACTCATTACATTTCATATATGCTATTAGGAGGTTAGAAATCCCTACCTCAAGCTTGAACAATGTGAAGTAAGGAAATGATGAACTCCCAGCATTGAGCTTCTAACTTTGAGTTGATCAATCTTTTCACCCTTTGATCTACACAACAAATGAGCCACGTAGAAGGGTTCTTTGAGTGCTTAATTACATTCTTGCAAGATTAATTTGAGTTTGGTTGGGATTAAGGTAACTTACCAATTCTTCCTTGGTTCTAAGATTCTCCCGATTCCTTTCTTCAAAACACTAAACTTTCTCTCTCTCTTTTCTCTATTAGGTAAAGGATTTTTGCTTCCCAGTGGATTTCATTATAGTAGATACACCACCCTTAACTAATGTTTATGCTCCAAATTTGACACCTGTTGTAATAGGCAGACCATTCCTTGCTACTTCAAATGCACTTATAAATTATAGGAATGGATTAATGAAAATATCTTTTGGAAATATTGAATTCCAGACTAATATTTTCCATGTGAGTAAATAGCTAAATGAACAACCTGATATGCAAGAGGTAGATTTCATAGAAAACATGGTATAGGATTATGTAGATCGTGAATTCTTAGAGGATCCATTAAAGAGAGCTATTTCATTTCTTGAGAAGAATCTGAATTTTCCAACCCAAATAGTAGAGATGAAAGCAATTTATGATTCGTTAGAGATGTACCTTATAATGTTTGTAGAAAATGGGCACCAACATTTGAACCATTAGGACCAAAATTGAATAAAACTGAATCATCTGAGGTGAAAGCTCCAAAACCTGAGTGGAAACCTCTTCCTGGTAATTTAAAGTATGCATTTTTAGGTGAAAATGAAGCCTACCAAGTAGTCATGTCCTCTGAATTGACATCTGATCAAGAGTGTAAACTAGTTAAGCTTCTGTAGAGTAATAAGAAAGCTTTAGGCTAGTTAGTAGCAAACTTAACTTGTATTAGTCCACTTCTCTACACACACCGAATTTATTTAGAAGAGGATGCCAAACCAGTTAGACAAATGCAAAGAAGGCTTAATCCGAACTTGAAAAAAGTGGTAAGAGCTGAAGACTTAAAATTACTTGATGCATGAATTATATACCCAACCTCTGATTCTAAATGGATAAGCCCTACACAAGTGGTCCCTAAGAAATCAAGCATTACTGTAGTTCGGAATGAGAATAATGAGTTAGTTCTAACTCGAATTCAGACTAGTTGGAGAGTATGCATTGAGTATAGAAAGCTCAATGCTGTAACATGCAAAAATCATTTTCCTCTTCCATTTCCAGACCAAGTTTTAGAAAGAGTAGCTGGGCATACATATTACTATTTTTGAGATGGTTATTTGGGCTATAATAAAATCGATGTTGCTTTAGAAGATCAAGATAAAACTACTTTTACTTGTCCTTTTGGCACATTTGCTTATAAAAGAATGCCCTTTGGTCTTTGTAACGCTCCTGCTACCTTTCAGCACTGCATGATCAGCATTTAGTGAAATGGTAGAAGAAATCGTGGAGATCTTTATGGATGATTTCTTTGTTTATGGTGATTCCTATGAGCAATTCTTAGAGAATCCTGATCTGGTATTGACTCAGTGCGAGGAGAAAAATCTAGTGCTTAATTGGGAAAAATGCCATTTCAAGGTGATTAAAGGCATAGTTTTGGGTCACATTATTTCTAAAGAGGGCATTCGAGTAGCTCAAGATAAGGTAGAATTAATTCAAAAACTTCCCACTCCAGAATCTGTTAAAGATATTCGATCATTCTTAGGCCATGCTGGATTTTTTCGGTGTTTCATTCAATCATTTAGTGAAATTTCAAAAGCCTTATGTCATTTATTAACAGAAGAGGCATATTTTGGAAGGACACCACAATGTCAAGAGGCATTTGAAAAACTAAAAACCTATTTAACTACAACACCTATCCTTTAATCTCCTAACTAGTCACTTTCTTTCGAACTTATGTGTAATGCCAGTGACTATGCGATTAGTGCTGTGCTAGGGTAAAGAAAGATAAGAAGAACATATTATTTATTATGCAAGTAAAACCGTAAATGACACTTAGCAAAATTACACAACAACTGAAAAAGAGATGTTAGCAGTTGTTTTTGCCGTTGAGAAATTTCGCTCTTATCTCATTGATTCAATAGTTATGGTGTATGCTGATCACTCTGCATTATACCTATTGGCCAAACAAGAAGCAAAACCATGGTTAATACGTTGGATTCTGTTATTACAAGATTTTTACCTTGAAATTAGAGATAAAAAGGGTGTTGAGAATGTGGTAGCCAATCATTTGTCTTGTTTACCGATGGAAGTTTACTCAAAGGACAAAATTCAAATAAATGATAGCTTCCCAGATCAAGAACTATTCAGCGTAGCTACAATAATGGCATCCACCCCTATGTGGTATGCTGACATTGCTAATTATTTGGTGACTAGAAAAATCCTAGAAAAATGGAGTCCTAACAATAGAAGAAAATTTATGAGAAACATCCAAGTTTTCTTTTGGGATGATACTTATTTATTTAAATATTTCCCTGGCCAGGTAATTCGATGTTGTGTTCCCAAATAGGAAGTCTAAGGCATAATCAAATTCTGCAATTCCCAAGCTTGTGGTGACCATTTCTTCACAAATAAAATAGCTTAAAAAATTTTACAGTATAGATTTTATTGGCCCACCTTTTTTAAGTATGTTCATCACTTTTGTACCACATGTGACAGATGTCAATGTTTAGGGGTCTAACCCATAGAAACACGATACCTCTTTCCCCTATTCTAGTTTTAGAAGTATTTGACTGTTGGGGGATAGTTTTATGGGCCCCTTTTCTGTATCTTTTGGGTTTGAATGCATTTTAGTAGGGATAGATTATATTTCTAAATGGGTTGAAACAATTTCCATAAGAACAAGTGATCATAATGTCATTCTCAAATTTTTCCATAAGAATATATTTTCACGCTTCGGAATGCCACAAGCAATTATAAGTGATAGAAGAAATCAATTTTACAATTGGCTAGTGGGTGTACTATTACGTAAATACGATGTAGTTTACAAGGTTGGTACATCATATCATCCACAGACAAGTGGCCAAGTAGAGCTTGCAAAAAAAGAAATCAAGCGAATCCTTGAAAAATGGTCAATCCAAACTGTAAGGACTAGTCATTCCATGCGGGCCAAAAAGCTCCATGACCAGCATATAACTCGTCGTTCATTCCATGAAAGCCAAAAAGTGCTCCTTTATCGCTCATGACTTCATCTTTTTCCCAGCAAATTGCAATCTAAATGGACAAGCTATTTCTGAACACAGTGTTGTTGAAATAAAAAAATCCAAAGAATAAGAATCACTTCAAGGTAAATGGACACCAACTCAAATCGTATTTAGAAAATTACATGGGATTAGTTGAGTCATGGGACCTTTTGGATCCCCCTCCATACGATTAATTTTTAATAAAAGCGTTGTATTAAATGTATTTTAGTTAGTTTGAAATAAGTTTAGCACTAGAATATCTTACTCTTTTTTTTTTTAAAGAAAAGAGGGAATTTGCCGGTCTGGACCATAGTAGACGAACTTCTTTGGAGAGCTCAGATGGTCTGGACCGTCTCGTAATGGGCGGGACCTTGCACCCATTAAATCCCTAAAAATCTCTTTGTTTTTGGCTGAGCATTTCTTTCTATGGCTCTCTCTCTCTTCAAAACTCCTCTTCTTTGTTCCACCCATCATCCACGGCCTTGGGTCACTCCACATCTGTCCAAGATTGTTCTATCTTCTCTTTCATCTCCATGACTTGGTAAGTTTTCTTCTTTCCCTTCTTCACGCCCTAACTATGGTGTTCTCTCTATTACATCATTCTCCTCAATTTTTTAGTTCTAAATTTTCTTAGCTTACTACTCCAAAACAACTTCTAATCTTCCTTCCTTCCTCCCTTTCATCTTTACGAATTGAGGCTATTAGTTCATCAAGTAGTAGTACCTGTGGCTTGAAGGGGTGTTTCAGTCTACCAAAAAGTAACCCGTGGCTTGTGGTGGTGTTTTGGGTCTCTTTTCTCCTTCAATTCTGGTATGTAGCAATGTGGACCTAATTTTTTGGCTCCTTATAGCTTATTTAGCCCAAATTTTGCTAATCACAAATTTTTGTTCACATTTTATAAGTTTCATTCTAATCCTAGTGGGCCACTAAAATTTTGTGCACATAGGACTTGATTATTGGCTAATTTTCCTACCAATAATGTCCATTTCTGGATGTAGCAAAAATGCCAACACGAGTTAAACAAACTGCTCATGGACAAATCGATTCCGCCTCTTTTGATCGCAATCATTTTTGGAGAAAAAACAAATCGAAACATAATATGATGATATGTGGACCTACAAGTCAATAGTGATTGAATGGTTTTGGCAAATTGATCAATTTAAAGGGGAAGATTTCATGCTCCAATAAAATTTTGAGGGTAGACAGTGGTTAGGATTGGTATGATTTTGTTCCAGTTGCGTGATGGATACTACTAGGGAAATTTTCACCAATGTTAAAGAAAATGCTATAATTAGACGGAAAGACTAGGAAAGAATAAGTAGTTGGGTTTGGGGAGTTAGGATTCTACTCACACCTAATGATATTCACAAGTTTTCTAACTTCCTTGCATTTCAAACCCAGAATTCTCCTATCCAGCTGAGGGCACCCCACCACTATCTATCATTGCTTAGGAAATATTAAAAGAAGGCCAAGAATGGACTAGGGAGTATAGGAAGCCCATTTCCATATTGAATGATGAATATTGGGCTTTAGACATGTGCTCTTGCACTAATCTCCTACCACTGAAGAGGAATGTTGATTGTACCCCACTTCAAGCCCGATTGATAAATGCCATTGGAATAGGAATGACCATTGACCTTCCTTCGTATTTCTGGCACCATACTATGCATACATATAAGATCTTGGAGCCCTCACTGTATTGCCCTTTGGAGGTGCTTTTACAGAAATCTTCAGACAAAAGGGTGCCCAGATCACAGATGATATGCCTTTGGCCCCAGGGTTGAACCCTTTTAATATCATCTCATATTCTAAATCTCGGGGTCATACAGCTAGAATTATGAAGAGATGAACAGAGGCTGACGAGGAAAGGAGTGGGTTGCATCCTCAAATTGACGAGGACGTGGAACATGAGGTATCGACCATTGAGCTGGCTTCCCAAATAGGTGTATTGGCAGATAGGATGAGTCATTTGGAGAGCAACCAAGAGGATGACTACCAACTCTTACTTCAAATTCAGAGGTCACAACAGACTGGGGGTCACCTCTTGCAGAGCATACTGGATCATCTTCGGGAATCCTCTCATCCACCTCCATACTAATTTCTTATTTTATTTCTTATGTCTTTTTGGATGTGTGTACTATTTGTGACTTTAGAGTTTAGACTCATTATTCTACTTTATACCCCTAAAACTCTATCATTTCGTCATACGTTTGTATTGTACTTGTGCTTTGAGTTATGACTATGCTATTGGTTGCCTTATTTTATGTTCATAACTCATTCTTACTTGTTAATTCTCTTTATTTTCTTTTATCTATTTTTTGTGCTATTTTTATTTTTGTCATTCTACTACCTATCTCATGCTTAGCAGTATTATGATGATTTTCTTATCCTACACTCTATATATTTTGTGTAAAGATAGGTCCATCATGTCTAAAACATATGACCCATTAGATAAGGAAAATGAGTTTGAAATTTACATTGATAATCTTAGCGGGGATGATATGTTAGTGAGTTCAGAGTGTCTCATTGAGGAATGGTCCGATGATTTTTTTGAATAGAGTAATTCTTTACCCCTTCCTTATATTTTCCCTCCCATAATCCTTATAACCCTGACGAGTTTCTTGAGGGGCAAGTGTAGGATGAGGTTGACTTAGAGATTTTGGTGCGTATGGAGTGGGCTGAGGTAGATATATCTGTTAAGTGGCCTGATGCACCAATTTATGACACTAACACTGAAACCATAGTCTTGTCTAATAACTCATCACACTCGGATTACGGCAATATGCCTTCTTTGGAAGATTTTCTTGATTCGGGTAGTGAGACAAATGAGAGTACTGACACTATTATTGAGTCTAATTATGGTGATCTACCTCCACAAGATTTTACATTATCTGATGAAGCTATTCGTGCTATTAATGCTACTTTAGCTACGTATGACGCTGACATGACTTACTTCTTTTCCCTTATTTTTTTTCTTTTCTGGTTAATTTTTTTGATTTCATTTCTTTTTATTACTTGTTTTGTCATCGTTAGTCATTTGCATTTTAAGTTGGGGGTACTATTTAGATATATTTACTACAGTTTCTTTTTTCCTCCACCATTGTTCTTGCAGGACACACACATTGACGACAATGTGTCTCTTAAGTTGGGGGGATGGGTAATAATATGTAGACTTCCCTTACATATTATCGATGACTAATGTATGTGTTACTTTCTAATTTAATGGTGGTAGTGGTCATGAAATTAATAGATAGTTTGATGTTCAATTTTGAAATAGAGAACTAAATTTTAATTTGAGCATAAACTTTTCTTCTGTATTAAAGACTTATCACTTTTGACCACTGAAATAAAGGCATGTTAAGGATAAGGATTCATGAGATTTAGTTTTTCAAGTATGCCAAGACGTAGGTAGAGACTTAATACCCTGTATTTTGTGAGCTTTTAAGCTTTATCTTTATTCATGAGGGTTTTATACTTAATGTTCTATATTATTTCTTTCATCTCACTTTTCTTGAATAGCTTCATCACATTACTTTGCTTTGGTATTAAATGCACAAGATACTAATTTTGATTTACATGTATGGATCATTGCTTCTGACAAAGTGCTATGAACCTAGAGAGTGATGTTAGGCCATCCTTCTTACATTTGGAAGCCTGTGACTTTTCTTTGATTACATTACCTTTGGAGCAACTTTGGAGCTTTCTCAAAAAAAAAAAAAAAAACAGAAAATTATATAATATGTAAAGTTTCTTATTTTAGCCATAATTATACCACTTTAGCCTTAGATATATATAGGTGAACCAACCCTTGCATGCCATGGGATACTTATGCAAAATTGGTAACAAGGTGTATAAAGGGGTGAGCTCCTAATTGAAAAAAAAAAAATTTGTGGAAGAATGAAAAAAAAAAAATTATGGGATATAGTATTTCATGAGTTCATTATTATCAGTCCCATGAAGAAGAAAAGATGATAATCATAAAGTTTCGGCATTTGGCATTCAAAGACTTAAAAGGAGAAACGTTGGGGAGTACTGCATTGCATTATCATTATGATCCCTAAACATGCACTTTGATTTTTCCTATCTCTTGTTTGTCCAACCAATACCCCATGGGCAAGCTACAACCTAGTAAAGACCTAAGGGACTCTAGGTGAAAGACGCTTACAAGAGCATTGATCTATTTCATGTGATTGATAGTAGCTTTCTTGTTTATGCATTAATACATTCCGTTCATGAATCTATGCAATACTCAATGTTTTAATTCTTTCAAACACTTTTTGATTTGGGCTCATTGCACTTATTTGACATTACATCCATGCATGAACCAGAGTAACCTTTTCAAGTGATTTCATTTGAGAGGGGACATCCTGGTGAGAGTTGAAGTCAAAACAGTGATCTTTGAGTATATTTGTTAACTATGTTGATTGAATGATAAGAATTGACACACTTGAAATTAAATGGTTGTAAGGTTAGGTGAGTCTGAAGTACATTTAAAAAAATTAGGAAAAAATTTTAAAGTACGGTTACTTGTTTCATATTGAATTCAAATCAAAAGTTTTTGAAATTATTATTACTATCCATTGAGTTAGTTTAAGAATTTTGTGGGTAGATTCACTACAAACCCTCACGAGACTTCACTCGTCCACTAGGGGTACTTAGGGATTTAAAAGACTTGCTACACATAGCTAAGTGTAACCGTGTTTCCAATGAAAAGAGAAATAGGATAATAGTTTACATTCGTTTAATAAAGTCATTGCTAGGACTAGCAATGTCAAAGTTGAGGAGTGTGATTACACTTGAAAAGTGTAATTATAAACCTCCTAAGCTAATTTAAAAAGATTGCATTATCTAATAAACTTCTAAGTTTTGTCAATTTGTATCATTTAGTTGGTTTGTTCTCTTTAATTCAGGAAAGAAAAGAAAATAATTGTGATTAGCAGCGACGAAGATGAGGAAATAATAAAAACGAGCCTTCGGTACCCATTCAAACAGCTCCAATTTGGACTATAGCAAGAACATGGAGAGAAAAGAAAAACAGGAGATTAGAATAGCACACTATGGTCCGGATCGTTTCCCAAATGGTTGGGACCACTGCAACAAAAATTAGAGAACCAAACATACTGTGGTCCGGACCGTAGCCACGGGTGGTCCGGACCACTAGGAGATTTTTAGGCGATGTTTTGTATTTTTTAGGGTTTTTCGTTGGCTCTATAGATAGAACCTTGGTACAAAATCTTAGGGGGATTTGTTCAACTGTCGTGCTGAGTTTTTCCAAAGATTTGTTTTTAATATTTTGAGCGTTTATGAAGAATGTTCTTGAAGATCTTTGAAGCTTTTATTGGCGTAGTGTCTAAATTTTCATTTTACGCTTTGCTTCAAAGTATGGTAATTTAATTTCAGATTTAATTTAGTGAAGACTATTATTTATTTTATTTTAATTCTTGTTTCTTGTATTCTTGTTATGTTGATGTTAGAAGGAAGAGGTAGATTATTATGAACATGGTGATGTGTATAGATCTTCGTGTATTGTGTGAAAACGTATACATAGAGATCTATAGTTTTTAGGTTTAATTTTATTTGTTTCAAAATCATTCAAAAATGAAAACCCTTGATAACATTATCTGTAATCACTAATAAGGATTTTCGAATCTCAAATTTTCTTCTATATTTTTGAGATGAATCTTTTAAATCTAAACCCTAATATTTTCAAACAAAAATCATCCGGTTTTAAAATCCTAAACGTGAATATAAAACTGAGTTTGGGAAATTTTATAAGCTTTTACGGAAACATCTTTCCAATTTATTTTTCCTTTACGTGAAACCTAGATTGAGATTTAAAACAAAGCACATCACTTTATGAACTAATTAATCCACCTAGAATTGAAAGTTGAATCAAGACCTTTATCTAATAGTTGCTTTACATTTGTTAATTTAGTTGATTATTGATTTAAATTTCGAATTTCAAGTTTTTGTTTAGATTAATTTTAGTTAAGAAATTTAGACTTATTTGCAAACATAAATCAATTCAAACCTCCAACCACTAGAAATCATCCCTTTCGAACTAGGCAGTAAATTACTTTCATCTTTGGAAACTTAGAAATCAAAACATTAGGTTTCTTGTGGATTTGATCTCGTTCTCATCGAGTTAAAACTACATTGCACACCCTTGCATTTGGCGGTATTTTTAGACACAATTTCTAGAGGCAATCAGCTTTCACTGATGCTTTTGCAACTCTAGCTGCATCAGTAAAGTTTCAAAAACATAAAGATATCCTAGTGATTCAGATTCAAGTCTAAGACAGGCCTTTTTATCATTGCAATGTCATTGAAGAGAAAGAACAAACAAGGTTCACTGACATCAAGAGGCTAATCCAGAATGGAAAATACCCACCAAACATCAGCAAGAAAGGTAAGAGAACACTACTTAAATTATCCAAAGCTTATTTCATTGCTAGTTAAATCTTATTCAAGAAGTCATCTTTTGGGCTGTTGCATTGTGTGACTGAAAGTCAAGCAAAAGAGATGATGAAGGAATTTCATGAAAGGGAATGTGGTCCTCCTATGAGTGGTCCTTGTCTAGCAGGGAAGATCATGTGATCTGGGTATTATTGGTTGCCGATGCAGTCGTATTATACCAAGTATGTCCAGAGGTGCTATAAATGCTAGATTCATGTAGATGTTCTAAGGGCTCCCCCAAATGAATCGCAAACTCTATCATCCCCATGGCCCTTCTCTATGTGGGGCATGGATATGATAGGGTCCATAACACCTCATGCTTCAAATGGGCATCGATTTATCTTAGTGACAATTGACTATTTCACCACGTAGATAGAGGCTGAGTCCTATGTCAATGTGACTAAGAAGGTGATAGTTTGATTTATCAAGCGTAATTTAATTTTGTTGATTTGGGGTTGCCAAGTCCATCATCATAGATAACGCCACTAATCTGAACAATGATGATACATTGGCATTGTGTAAAGAATTCAAGTTCAATCATCAGAATTCAGTAACTTATCACCCTTAGATGAATGGGGTAGCAGAAGCGGCAAACAAGAACATAACAAGGATCACTAGGAAGACCCAAAATACTTTTACGCACTTACATGGGAAGCTTAATGGCTTACAAAACCACGATACGGTCATTAATTGGGGCAACCCCTTATTCTTTTGTTTATGGAAATGAAGTTGTTTTACCAGTGGAAGTGGAAATACCTTCTTTAAGGGTCATGATGGAGGCAAAACTTGATGAAGCAGAGTGGATCTAGAAATGAGAAGAGAGTCTTGCACTATTAGATGAAGAGAGGCTAGAAGCACTGAATAATTTAAAATGTTATCAAGGAAAGATTGCTAAACCTTATAATCACAAAGTCAAAACCAGAGAATTCTTGGAGGGAGATTTGGTGTTGAAATAGATCTTTCCTATTCAAGCAGAAGCTAAAGGAAAGTTTGCACCCAATAACCAAGGAATATTCATTGTTTAGAAAGTATTATTAGGTGGAGCCCTCATACTGGTAGAGATGGATGGAGAAGCAATCCAAGCCCTATTAATTCTGACAGTGTAAAGTTTTTTGTTCATAAAGATCTTTCTTATAAGAGATTTGTTCAATAATAAAATGAACATGAGAAATTGTTACATAGATATTAACAATTATAGTTTTAGAAGAAACGATATGCTAGTTTATAGAAGTTTTCAACTGCAATATAGGATAAATACTTATTACAAAGATCAAAGAGTGCTAGTTGATGATTACACTTAAAAAGTGTAATAAAAAACTCTAATTTGCATTGTTATTTCTATTAAATTTCATTTTATTATTTTTACTTTAATTTAATTTATATTCTTACAGTGTCATGTTCTTTTGTATAGGAATTATAATGGAAAAGCTAGCAAGAAAGGTGCAAAAAGGACAAAGCATAGAATAAAGTGGAATAAAGAAAGTAAAAGAGTTATAGTGCCGGGACGTTAGAATGCCGTTAGGACACCAGCAACCCGAGAGCGGTAGATTAGAATTTTACTTATAGCGTCAAGACATTATGTTAGTGTTAGGACATTGCGGCCACTACAATAATTCTGTGTTTTGTAATTTAACCTAGGGCTTTGGGGTCTCCTATAAATACTTCTCTATACAAAAACCTTAGGAGCTTTTTGAGAGTTTTTCAGTTTATACTTTGAGAGTCATCATATACTCTAGGTTTTTTTAGTTTTCTCTTAAATTCTTTGAGTGTCTTTAGTTTGTTTTTGAGTGCTTTTACATTTGGAAGATCGGATTAAAGCTTTGGATTTTCATTACTTTCAATAGAAGACAAGTTTTCACTGCAATGGATTTTATTCCCTCTCTCTTTTCTTTTAGTTATTATTCTTATTTAATTTCTATTATGCTAGGCTAAGTTATTTTCATGATCTAACCCATCAATGATCGGTGGATCCGTATTGAATGATGAGATGAGAATGGATCTATGCATGCAACTTGAAAACTTGCATGTATGGATTTATATTTTTTCGATCTGTATTTATTTATTATCAAAATTTTTCAAAAAAAAGTTTTCTTATTCATATTCTCTACAATCCCTGAAAAGGAATCTTGATTTTAACTTCTCAATAATTTTGAAATAACTAAATCAGATTTGAACCAAAATAAAATATCAGAATATTTTCCAGTTTTATAATCCTAAACAAGATTTTAGAATTTTGTTTTGGAATCAAAAGTTTTCAAGAAATCATCTTTTAATTTATTTTTCCTTCGGCATGAAATTTAAATTGAGATAAAATCACATCGAATCGTGAAATAGGGAATCCGCCTAGATTGTAGGGTGGATCAAGATTTGTGTTTATCATTTTCAAATGTTCAGAGATTGTTCACTATTTTTTATTTATTTCTATTCGCTATTTTTTTATAATTCGATTATTGTTTTATTTTGGTTTAACTTATTATTTGGAGGTTAAGTAATCAATTGGCAGACTAGAATTCATTTGTTTGGTGTGAATATTTAAGTTGTTTTCTTACTATTGAGTTGATTTAATTCTTTGTTTAGGGTAGTTTTATGTTTACATAATCTGATTTAAAACTTTTGGTGTTTACGTTTGCATGCCTTAGGAAAAACCTCAAAATCAATTCAAACCTAGAGATTTACTTTTTGCAACATTAACAGTTGATTTAAACTTAGAAAATTCTAGGAATAAGAATGCCTTAGGCTCCCTGTGAATTCGATACTTGGTCTCACTAGGGTTAAACTACACGCACCCTCTTACACTGGGGAGGCATTTTAACTGTGTTATTTTGGAAGTGGTTAAGTTTTTGGTGCTATTGTCAGGGAGCTGAAATTTTTTCTAAAGTAATTTAGGTATTATCATCTATTGCTAAAAAAACAAATTCCATCGTTAGGGCATAATTATACCGTCGCGACGCTATACACTACCTTGAGTATTCTTTAATTGCTTATGAGCACTTGGGAACGGGGTGAATCATGGAGAATAGAGCGTTCTAAATTTTCCAATCCTCTCTTTGAACCTTTACGTCAATCTTCAAATCTCTCCCCCTTTGATTACTGAAACGGCTGGTGTTGGTAACGAAGCTAATGGCCAGATTCAAGGTGTTAATGATGGAAGACCTAGGGCACCTCCTGTGAGATCAATGAGGGATTATTTACAACGGGATAGACACACACCTGAGTCCTGTATCATCTAGCTAGAAACATAATGGATTTTTTTATTTTAAAACCGACATGATCCAATTGTTGGCTACCTTTCATGGTATGGATTCTGAGAACCCATATGATCATTTGACTTATTTTCGAAATATATGTGTAACTTTAAACTTTTCCCATTCTCACTTAAAGACAATATAGCCCCATGGTTCGAGTTTTTGTACCCAAATTTCATTCGTACATGGGATGAGTTGCTGGTGAAGTTCTTAAAGAAATTCTTTCCACCAAATTGAACTGGAGCCATTCAACACCAATTTTTGAATTTTGCGCCACAAGAAGAAGAAGCATTCTACCAATGTTAGGAGAGGTTTAAAATTCTATTGCATTCTTGCCCACATCATGGATTTAAAGTATGGCATCTCGCAAGTATCGTCTTTGGATCATTGATGCCATAACTCAAACAATTTATGGAAATAATGTGCAATGGGCAATTTTACGGCAAAACCTCGAAGCAAGCATATGAGTTTTTTAACGTTCTAGCTGAAAATACGCAGACTTGGGACATCACAGGGTCTCAACAAACTCAAGCTGCTAGTGTTCCCTCAACCTGAGGCATACACCAATTGAGCAAATCAGATGGCCTCAAAGCAAAACTGCTTACTTTATCAAGAGAAATTGAAACCCTAAAAATAAAGAAGCACACACCAGTTGTTAAAGAACCTGTAGCGAGTTTCTATTGCCTTATGTGTGACAGCCAAAAAAATCGTATAGATGATTTGCCCAACCATGCCTCTTTGTAGAGAAGTGATCCAGAATCAATAACTTGGTAAACTCCCCATTCACACAGTCAATCAATTCTGTCCACCATATCGGGGACCTAATCAAGGGGGAAACCCATTTTTAGAGACGTATAATCCAGGTTAGAGGAACCATCTCAATTTTTGTTGGAGAAACAAGAGGGCATCAATGCCTCAGCAATATCATTTGGCCCCACCTCCACCTATGTCTCAAGTTCCATTTCACCACCCAGGACAGTCTCAGAATGTAGGGCCGCAATAGAACACTTATATGCCCCCCAGAAAAGGTCCACCGATGAGACACTTCAGTAGTTCATGACCACACAATCTACACTATGGGCTCTGAACAACCGGGTTATGGTTGATATAAACATTCAGTTGACTCTTTTAACTCAAGCATTAAGTACTCGACCAAAAGGTCAGTTGCTTGCTCAACCACAATCAAATCCAGTAGCCCAGGCAAATCAAGCTAAAGGATCTTCCAGTGCACAAACTAATTTGAGCAAGTACAAGTGGTCACGATGCTTAGGAATGGTAAAGTTATTGATAAGATTATTCACCCTAGGGTAGATAAGCCTAAGGGAGAGTTAGAACCTAAGCAAACAACGAAAGATCAATCCAAGATGGATGGACAGATACATCCAATAGAGGATGAGGAAGAAATTGAAAAGGTTATGAGAGAAGAGAAGAAGAATATAGAGGAAGAAGAACCGATGGTTACATCAGCGGAGTATGTACCTAAAGCACCTCTCCCTCAAAGGCTGATGCAAAGCAAGAAGGAAGCTCAGGTTGTGGAGATACAAGAGGTATTTAAACACGTAAAGATCAATATACCTCTGATCAATGCAATTAAAAAAATCCTTTTGTACGCTAAATTTTTGAAGGAATTGTGTATGTTGAAGAGAGGATTAAATGTGAAAGAGAAAGCTTTCATGATCGAACAAGCAAGTGCTATTCTATAGTACCAAACACCCCCAAAATACAAAGACCCTGGTTATCCTACTATTACATGTTATATTAGGGAGTACCGTATATAATGAGCATTGCTTGATTTAGGGACAAGTGTGAACTTACTACCTTACTCGATGTATGAACAATTTGGATTAGGTGCAATAAAGCCTACTCAGTGTAACTTTATAACTTACCGATCGATCTATCAAGGTTCCACGAGGTACTGTTGAGGGTGTACTAGTTCAAGTAGAGAATAGTTTCTTTCCAGTGGATTATATAATCCTCGGTACTCAACCGCTAACCAGTATGTCAGTATAAAATCAAACACTCATCATTCTAGGTTGACCATTCCTTACAACTTCAAATGCACTAACTAATTACAGGAATGGATCAATGAAAATGTGTTTTGGCAATACAGTTTTTGAAATAAACATCTTTCATGTTAATAAACAGCCAAAAGAGATACTTGACATGGAAGAAGTGGACCTAATCAAGACTATCGTGCGAAACCATGCTAATCGCGAGTTCGTAGAAGATCATTTGGAAAGAATATTGTGTGTTAGGGAGGAAAAACAATCCTCAATAATGACAGTGATGAGATAGGGTCAATTTTTGATTGGCTAGAAGTAAGCCTAATTATGTCAGTCGGAAACTAGGTTTTGGCTTTTGAGAAATTAGAGCCATTGGAAAAAAGAGTAGAAGCTTCCGATTTAAAGGCTCCAAACCCTGAAGGAAACCTTTGCCCACCAATTTAAAGTATGCATTTTTGGGAAAAGGTGAGACTTACTCGGTGGTGATATCACTTGATCTAACAATAGCACAAGAGTACCAATTGGTAAAATTTTTAAGAAAACATCAAGAGCAATTGGGCTGGTCTATGGCTGATTTGATAGGCATAAGCCCACTTTTATGCACACACCGTATCTATTTGGAAGAGCATGCCAAACCAGTCCAACAAATGCAAAGGTGCCTCAATCTGAATTTGAAGGAAGCGGTGAAAGCGGAAGTTTTAATATTGTTGGATGTAGGGATCATCTACCCCATTCTAGATTCAAAGTGGGTGAGTCCAACATAAGTGGTTCCCAAGAAATCAGGTTTCATGGTCATCCGCAATGAAAATAATGAACTAGTGCCTACCCGTATTCAAATTGGGTGGAGGGTTTGCATTAACTATCACAAACTCAATGCCGTGACAAAAAAAGAATCACTTCTGACTTCCATTTCTTAATTAGGTTTTGGAAAGGGTAGCAGGACATGCTTACTACTGCTTCTTAGACGGCTACTCAGGTTATAAACAAATCGAGGTTGCCTTAGAGGATCAAGCCAAAAAAACTTTTACTTGTCCTTTTGGCACCATTACATATAAAAGAATACCTTATGGCCTGTGTAATGCTTCTTCTACCTTCTAGCGCGGTATGATAAGTACATTTAACAAGATGATAGAGGACATCATAGAGGTTTTTATGGATGATTTTTCTGTCTATGATCACTCATACGAGGAGTGCTTGAAAAACCTAGATCTAGTTTTAGCATGCTGTGAAGAAAAGAACTTGGTAGTCAATTAGGAAATGTCACTTTATGGTGACACAAGGTATAGTTCTTGGACATATTGTGTCAAAGTCAGGCATTCAAGTTGACAAAGCCAAGGTCAAATCAATTCAAAGACCCTCCACCCCAAGAAATGTGAAAGAAATTCGATCTTTTCTTGGATTTACAGGGTTATACGGGTGTTTCATTCAGTCCTTCAGCACAATTTCAAAGCCCTTGCGTCAATTATTGACACGACATGTACCATTCAAGAAATTCGATCTTTTGCTTTGTTAAGTTTAATGTTATGCCCATCATCATGCTCTTTTGCACACTACATACCCACGTACACTTTAATTGATACATTGGGGACAATGTGTGTTTTCAGTTGGGGTTAGAGTCACATGATGAATTTAGTTTTACATAAAGAAAAATTTCTTTTGAAAATGGGGCAAATTTTGAACTTAGAAGACTTGACTTAGTAAAATATGGATCTAGTTGTACATCTTTTCAATTAGATTAATGTTGGTCATAGTCATGAAAACAATAATGGTTTGGTTTCAATTTTAGATAAAGTATGGAATCTAATTTGAGTGTAAAGAATTTTAATGTACCAAAAACCTATCATTTGATGCCATTGAACTGATAATGTATTAAGGAGTAAAGGTCATGAAATTTAGCCATCCAAGTATGCCTAGGTATAGGTGGAGTATGCCTAGGCATAGGTGGAGACTTATTACTCTAAATTTTGTGAGCTTTAGAGCGGTACGTTTTTTTCTTGAGGGTTCAACATAAAATCTTCTGATTTTCTTTCATCTCATTTTCTTGAATAGCTTCATCACACCTAATTGTTATGGTATTAAATGCACAATAATTTACTATTGATTTATATTCTTGGATTAATGCTTTTAAAGACTACTATTAGCCTTTAGAGTGATGTTGGGCCATGTTTGAACACTTTGAAGCCTATACCCTTTCATTAATACTAATCTTATGAACAAAAAATGTGTTCATACTCGAATAAAGCTCCAAGTGGTGATTCTTAAGTTTGGTGTGTATGAAAGTGGAAAATGAGCAGTTAGGGGAGGAAAGATGATAAATTAATGCACTTCATATCCAATTCCCATGACATTGCACTTTGAATTCCCTATCTTTCGTTTGTTACCCAACATCTATAGCCAAGTTACAACCAAATGAAAGACCTAACAGACTTTATGTGAAAGGTATTTGGAAGAACATTGATCTATTACATGTGGATTCATAGTAATATTCTTATGTATGCATTTGTACGTTCCTTCCATGAAGCTATGATAATTTACTTATGATTTAATTCTTCCAGTCACATCCTTAAATAGGTTCATTTCACTTAGTTTTGCAATCTTGCATGAACCATGAGGGTAACCTATTCTAGAGTAATTCACTTTTAGAGTGAATAATTTGGTGAGAATTAAAGTTGAAATCATAGTCTTTTAACATGTTTGGTGGTTAGGTTAATTGAATGATATGAAATTTTACATTTGAAGTGATATGGTTGAAAGTTGGTTAGGTTTAATCTGCATTGAAATGATTTGTATAATTTTTGAGTTCTATAATTTATTCATTATTGAGATTGAGTCATGAGTTGAATGAAGGCCTTACACTAAACATAGAGAACTGATTAGGAATTTTGTGGGTAGATTCATTACAAACCCTCACTAGACTACACTTATCTACTAGGGGGAACCTAGGGGCTTAAAAGGCTTGCTGCACGTAACTAAATGCAGTCATGTTTCCAATGAGAAAAGAAACTAGGATTTAGTTGTTTAAATTTATTTTGAGTTTCAATGCTAGAGACTAGCAATGGTTAAGTTGGGGGATATGATTACGCTTAAAAAGTGTTAAAAAAACTCTAATTTGCGTTGTTATTTCTAGTAAATTTCCTTTTTTATTTTCTTTACTTTAATTTAGTTTATATTCTTATAGGGTCATGTTCTTTTGTTATAATGGAATGCTAGCAAGAAAGGTGCAAAAAGGATAAAGCATGGACTAAAGTGGAACAAAGAAAGTAAGAAGTTACAATGTCGAGATGCTAGAATGCCGTTTAGGACACCAGCAACCCGAGAGTGGTAAATTTGAACTTTACTTACAGCATTGGGACACTATGTTGGTGTTAGGACGCTGTAGCCACTATAATAATTCCCTGTTTTGTAATTTAATCTAGGGTTTTGGGGTCTCCTATAAATATTTCTTTATACAAAAACCTTAGGAGCATTTTTGAGAGTTTTTCAGTTTACTTTTATACTTTAGGTTTTTTGATTTTTCTCTTAAATGCTTTGATTATCTTTAGTTTGTTTTTGAGTGCTTTTATATTTTGTAGATCGGATAAATTTGGATTTTCATTACTTTCAACAGAAGATAAGTTTTCACTGCAATGGAGTTTGTTCCCTCTCTCTTTTCTCTTAGTTATTATTCTTGTTTTATTTTTTTTATGCTAGGCTAAGTTACTTTCATGATCCAATCAATGATGGGTGGATCCATACTGAATGATGAGATGTGAATAGATTCGTGCATGCAACTTGAAAACTTACATGTATGGATTTATTATCAAAAGTTTTCAAAAACAAGTTTTCTTGTTCATATTCTCTGAAATCCCTGAAAAGGAATCTTGATTTTAACTTCTCAATAATTTTGAAATAACTAAATCAGATTTGAACCAAAATAGAGTATCAAAATATTTTCTAGTTTTATAATCCTAAAGGAGATTTTAAATTGTGTTTTGGAATCAAAAGCTTTTAAGAAATCATCTTCTAATTTATTTTTCCTTTGACGTGAAATTTCAGTTGAGATAAAATCACATCGAATCATAAAATAATGAATCCGTCTGGATTTTAGGGTGGATCAAGATTTGTTTTTATCGTTTTCAAATTTTCAAAGATTCTTCATTGTTTTATATTTATTTTTATTTTCTATTTTTTTATTATTTGATTATTGTTTTATTTTAGTTTAACTTATTACTTGTAAGTTAAGTAGTTAATTGGAAGAATAGAATTCATTTTTTTGGTGTTAATATTTAAGTTGTTTGCTTACTGTTGAGTTGATTTAATTCTTTGTTTAGGATAGTTTTATGTTTACGTGATTTAATTTAAAATGTTTGGTGTTTACTGTTGCATGCCTTAGGAAAAACCTCAAAATCAATTCAAACCTAGAGACTTACTTTCTACAACTTCTGGGAATAAGAATGCTTTAGGCTCCCTGTCAATTCAATACCTGGTCTCACGAGGGTTAAACTACACCACACCCTCTTACACTTGGGAGGCATTTTAATTGTGTTATTTTGGAAGCAGTTAGTTGACATGACAGAGTGCTCTATTCTCTTAGCGAAGCTTAATAATCTTGATTTTCGAGGTAGCAACCTGATCAACTAGAAAATTGTTGTCAACAAAGGTCTGGTTGTGTAAAATCTATAAATCCATGAGAAGTTTTTAGTCTTCCCCACTTTAAGGCTTTTTGACTCTCTGGCAGAAGTAATATCAACAAGATGAGCTCTAACAGCTATAATTTCACTTTCCATATGGGTTATGAGATTATTTTGGCATCTACCTGTTCTTTGGCTTCATTACGAGAACGGTGGACTCTTCTAAGAGAATGCTTTAAGGATATCATGCTACCAATACTGGATGAAGAGGTAATTAGTTCAGACTGAGTTTGAGCTTGTTCACTATTAGCCAATTTTGGTCCCCAAAGTTCTCAATAGTCTTCTTAAGACATCGATCTGTCTCCCCATGATGAGCCTGATGGAAGATGATTAGGCAATTTGAGCTTCAAAAGTCAAAGGATCAGATGAAGGTGGGAAGGCCAATGAAATTTTTTATACGAGCTATTCCTTCTGCAAGCCAGTTGGAATACTTAAGGACAGTGAGATTTTGTGATATGCTTTCAAGAAGATGAGAAAAGTATAGACTACACATTTAGAGAGCTTGGGTAAGTCGAATGTCATCAGCTTCATTTATAGCATCAAAACACATACTGCTGATATCACACGAAACGGGAAATATCACACGAAGTGGAGATATCCATCCTAACACATCCCATACTGGCGTAACAGTTTGGTACCCATGAAAGCAACCACAAAGACAAGACCCATAAGAAGTATAGTAGGAAAGTCTCAGCTAATAACATGAGGAGGTCTTCCGATACTTGATGTGAATGACCATGTGATTCGATCAGTATGAGTAGTCGATAGCAAAGTAGTTCAATCATCAAAGGAATTTGGAAGAGGACATCTTTTTTGGAATTTTTTTTCACGACTGATGGCTATAAGCTGGATGATAATGTAGGAGAAATCCAAGTGACTGGGCATCCCCATGCATAGCATGTGCCCAGTTGTCCATAGAAAAAGTAGTTTAGCTAAAGCACCAAAATGAGAGCTTTCAGACAAAAATGAAAAAGATAAACATCTATACATTTGAAATACCACCATGGCGACAAGGGAGTATCCAGATTTTAAAAGATAAATGAAGCTACAGAATCTCCTGTCAATCATCATGTCAGGGTGAGCGAATAGTAAGATGCTGATCATGGCTACACCCAGACTATTGATATAGGCAGTTTGCCATACCTCCATTTTTATAGAAAATTCTTGATAATTGGTGCAAAAGCCTTCCAAAGTTTGAAATTAGTCCAGCAAGGTCGAAAGCTCAAAAAGAAGAACAAGGATCCAAAGTTCGGGGCATGCTTTGGGGAAAGAAAGAGGATCTATGCATTTGCCGATGTCAGATAGGCCAAATAGCATTCATTGGTATTCTTCTGGAGCAGGAGAAAGTTCATAGAAATAGAAGTGAAATAAAGAAAGATCAAGGTGCTAAAATTGGCTTAACATCATCACGAACTAGGAAGGGACGGTAACATCAATCGGAGATCTTATCATCGATGGACAAGTCATCATTCCATGCTCCCAATTGAGCATGACCACACTGAGGATCCATCTTGGTCTACAAAGTAACAGAAAAGGTTCATTAATAATAAACATGATAGTAATAAAGATGGAAACCTGGGTCAAATAGGTGACAATTTCTTGTATTACCTTCACGAAGGATGTTAGTGATTCATTACAAACAGGCAGTTTTTCCTAACTACTCGCTAAACATTGTGAGACATATTATAAAAATAAATTGACAACAATTCTAAAAGCTTCAATTCTGATCATCAACTCCGTCTTGTCTCAGACTTTAATAAAATGGCGTGCTATAATACACATTGGACATGCCTCGCTGAATTGATGGCCATCATAACCCCCTAGGCGGTATGTGATATGAGGATGTTAAGGGCACATCGGGAAGATTCCTAGTTTCATTTTCAATGAAAGGAACGGAATAAGGAGCAAGGCTCGAAATAAAGTCAAAAGAGATAAGGGATGAAATGTTAGCTGAATAGGGAGACTGATAACTCCCTCTAGTAGAAATGCGAGGTTGACATGACATGGGATGGTTACTCTCATCGGAAGGATCCGTATGGTAAGGTGTTTGGTAACTCGTCACAATGGAGAGGTCATTATGTATTTGTACCTAATAATCATTTCCCATTGATTGGTCAAAAGGATTAGGAACATAATAACCCTGACCGTCTAAGTTTTGACTGACATCAGCACCTTCTTGGTTAAGACTCATTAATTGTTGAGAAGACTCTTCGTTACCTCGATCTTCTTCCTAATTTGCTCGAGCAAGATCTTGTGGCTACTTTTTTTCTTCTGCATCTAAATTGGGATTGATATTATTGTCTCTCAATTTCTGACGAAGACAATTCTGGGAAAAAGAGGAAAATTGAATAAATAGAGATTCTAGTGATAGAATAAAAGGTTGAATTATAATAATGCTTACGATTTCGGTATTGCTATTGGCATACAAAACTTCTATGGCCTTCAAAGTTGTTAAAGCCTCTTCTTGGACTATACAAGGAATGACCCCTCCATTTGGATCTAATCTTTACCATTAAATCTCTAACATTGCCAATCTCTTATTCCTCATTAGGAAAGCACTCTACCTGAATTAGCCCAAGGAAAACTCCATGAAACTAGGCATTATAATCAGATTCTTTTGGCATCAGTAAATCTATAGCTTAGACGGGCTTAGGAATCGTAGTTGACAAGTCACCATAAGTGGCAGCAAGAGGATCTTAGGAAATCCTTAATTTTCCATCATTAAATTGATCCCAACATCTCCCCTATCTAAAGTTCCCAAGTATCAATGCCTCTAAAGGCACGTCATGTGAAGGAATATAGGACACTGTGGCAGGTAAAGCTAACCAAAAGGCATCCTTGGAAAGGTGACGAATGTACCATGTTTAAAGTCAACATCTCAAACTGAGATCTGAACACGGCTATATTGGTTATATAAGGAGGAGATATAATGTTAGAGCGATCCTAGCCAGTTGCTTGAGGGATTTGCGTACTACTGTCATTTTGCATCTTATAGCACCATTAAGAGAGAAAGTACCAGAAGCTCGTGTTGTCGGCATAAGGAGTGGACACATGAATCCTTATGGCTTTAAGAATGAGAGCATAATGGAAGCTACCCAGTCATCATTTTGAGGTTTAGATCGTAAATCTACTAAACTCACAAGATAGAGAGAAAATAAGAGAAAGTAGTGGAAGCAAAGAAACCTACCAGCATTAGAAGCATCAGTCTTCTAAGTCACTTCAAGCTTTCTGGTCAAGAGACTTGCTCTAAATAAAAACTAGTTCTTACACGATAAAGGCTGGTAGTTTGGATTTCTTTGAAATTACAGTCAAAGTCGACATCATCAAATCTGTAAAGCTCTTTGGCAAGTTTAACAGAGCATTCCCCAAAAACACCTGATTTCCTTCAAATTTGAGACCAGTAATCATAAACCAATCATATAGAGTACTACCAAGTTCGTAATATCCAAAATGATAGATGTTGGTATCAGTAAACCATCTCTCAGTCAAAGTTTTGACCATGTTAGAGTAAGAATTGATGCGCCCAAAGTGCATTAAGACTCCAAAGCTCATTTACAAGCGCCCGTTCTTCATTTGGGAACCGAGTTCCTATAAAATTATTAGAGAATTTATGGAAGCACCTTGACTATTAGGGATTGTTGCCCGAATATGAGGAAACCGCTGATAGAGATATAGACTAAAAGACATATTTTATGTTATGTTTTTATATATTTTAATGAGATTATCTTTTGAGCAATGAAATCCATTTAATATATTTGTGCACGTGTCTAGTATTCACAAAGAGTATTTGATCTAGTGTGTAGAGTATGGCTTACACACAAAAGACTAGATCATAGGTTCTTTTGGAATACAAGTTTATCGTTCACAGTTTTAGATGGAATTGGA
>QLOD02138517.1:0-10065 GCA_003260245.2 Sideroxylon spinosum | reverse complement strand
TAGCTCGATACCGCTCAAAAATTATAATTTTTATTACCAAACTGATTATTTTCAAAAATAAAAAATGTTAGTCAAATTAAACAAAAGAATATACACTAATCGAATATTAACAAACCAAATTATATCGATTCAGTTATATATATTTGTAAATTTAAATGTATTTTATTATAATCTAATTATAAAGACAAAATGACAATTTTTATGAAAGCGATACTTGAGACACGAAATGTGTATTGAATGTATAATGATTTGTTGATTTCCCATAAGTTTTGTGATTTCAAAAGACAAAATCATTAATAGGAGTAGATATTTAAGCTAATTATATATATATATATATATAATATTAAATAGATTTAGTTCAATTATTTTGATTTATTTAATTTTAGACTTTCAAAACTATAATAAAAATCGATAATCATTATTTTTATGAAACATAACTAAATCAATCGTCACTGAATAAATAACTAAACTAAATTTTTTAAATTTAATCAGTAAAATTCGAAAATCAAATTTTGATCAAACTGTGTATCCCTAGTCACCAACGGAGTGCAAAGAAGTAGCTGACATCGATCACAATTTAACATCCAATTAATAACAAAATTTTCAGTCATTTTGACTCTGCTAGTTGCAGCCAAAAGCTATGAACTCAAGAGTTTATGGTGGAATGACGACTGCATAGTTGCTTACCTTGACGGCCAATAAATTGTACCCCAACAGTCAAACTCCAGTATCAGGTGCTGATTTATTTTTGGAATAATAATTGCTTTTTTACTTATTGTGAAAATCAGTTATACCCTAACTTTAAAATCGACATTTGCAATTCTTGTACGTTGAACTAAAAGAAAGTTGTAAAATGACGTTAAAGTTTTAGATGAAAAGAGAAAAACATTCATTAAATTCAAATAAAATCGGAAGATGTAAATATATATTACATGAACTACAAAGGGTATAAATATAATTTTAAAAGTTATTTAAATCAAAATCGTTATTTTTGATGAATTTTTTAATATTTTTAATTTAATCTAAAGTACAAAGAGTTCAAAGGCAAATTTTTAAAGTTTAGAATTAAGTAATTCTCACCTCAAGTAGAGAAGGTAAAAAAATAGTTATCCTTTTATTTTTAATTGTACTAGTGATTCAATCGTCAATAATATATCCTTCCAAAAAAATAGGAAGATCACCAAAAAAGAAAAATAGTGCCAAATTAATAGTTGTTTAAGTAAAAAAAAAAATGTATCCATAAAATATAGCATCTAAAAAATAATAAGCACTAGCCAAACGATAAATTGGGCTTCAATAAGATCCGGTCCAAATTAAAGTCTTAGCCTACATTACAATTCAAATAAAAAATGATTAATATCATGGTTTTGGAGTCCTATTTTTGGGAACCAAGCTTATGTATAGTTCACCATCTTTCAATAGCCCTAATAGGAATGGACTTAAACGACGTGGCCCGCCTGCAATTTCATGAAATAAAATAATGTTTCGCATTTCACTCTCGGCCTAGTGCCAATGTTTCTAAGGTTTGCGCTCTCCCAAGGACATATAGTTACCCATTTTAAAGCAAATGCATGCAATGTAGAGCAACAAAGTTGAAGGCAATTTGGTTCTGGATTCAACCTCAGTCCAAATAGAACATAAACCCCCCCGTCTGCTCTAACAAGCATGCAAGGAAGATTTAGGTCCCACATGTTTCACAAAATTCAGCATAATGCTCAGAAAATAAAAATGAAAAACCACTCAAAAATATTAATAAGCAGTCATCTCATTACAAATTTATCATAATGCGTACCTAATTCAGGAGGGATGGCTTTTATCTTTATTCTGTTAATAATAAATGCTACTACAAATTGATAGAGAGATACCATTGGCAATTAAGAGTGAGTGCATACTGCCCCCCTCAAAGCAGCTCACCATTATAAAAGAGCAATGGTCAACTGCAAGTGCTTACTTCTTTGAAAGATGGAAAGGACGGAAATGACAAATTTTACTCACTTCCGTGCAATATTTCATCAGCAATGGGGAATTTGGGAGCAATATCCACAGGAACCTAAAAGACAATGCCAAGAAACAAATGTAAGAAATGGATAACATTGTGCCAAGGTATGTTACATGGACTTTTCTAAATGGATTATATAATCGTATCGGATACTTGAAACTTAGATAAGGGTATAATATATGCATCTCTTATAAAATTGGACATCCATACAAATATATTTAGCAATTTTATTTTAATTCATAATTATGCATCAAATTTATATTTTATGCATAAAATACTCTAATGGCACTACGTAAATACCATATAAAACAAAATAAATATACTAAATATATAATGTTTTCCAATGTCATCGTATACTTGAATAAGATAATTAATGGAAGCGACTATTACAGGAATACTCATACTTGACTCCATCTATCATAAATGCCAATTACAATGCCAAACGGCAAAATATTCAAATATACAAAACCTAGAGGTTTGAACTGCTTTTTTCAAACAAGATGCATTTTTATGTTATCTTCCATTTGGGTTGTTAGATTATATGATTTTATTTATGATTTGTTTCCTTATTCATTGAATCGTCAGAGCCTGTGTAATTTTCTTATTTGATGTAAACCTTTGATTATAAATATAGTTTATAGGAGAAAGGAGAAAACACAAATCAATTTTCTCTCATTCTCTTTATTTTCAACTTGGTCAATTTGGGTTCCAAGAAAAAAAAAGGGGGGGGGGGAGGAAGGGGGGGAAAAAAAACCTAAAGCCATTGCTGTAGGTACTGTTCTTCGCCACCGGCCAACTCTCCGGCCACCAGAGTTCATCTCCGACCACCCCGAATGAATCGTCAGCGGCAGATAATCACCACGCAGCAAACATCATCGTCGGACGTCGTCTAAAGCTCCCTCACACACAATCGCCACCGTAGCTTCTAGACCTCATGCGCATGACTTCTCTTGACACGTGAAAGTTCGTAGCAACCCGGTGGCCTTCTGGCGACCTTTGGCTACAATTGTCTAGTATAGGCGACCCTTTTCTGATATCTTCATACTCGATGTTCTAAATATTTGAGCAACGCACAGTCGTCCTCACTCGTTCGACAATCTGAGTTGTACAGATTGTGTTTATGGTATTCTTCTTCTGATTGCTAGTTACTGTTGATTTGTTATTGAGACGTGGATATTTGTTCATTTCTAGAAGACTGTGGAGATTTGGTTTCTTTTGCTTGACTTCTTAATGACTGTGTTGGTTCTTTTCTTTTTCTGAAAATTCATTTGGTTATTATCAAATATGTCAAAACCCGAGAACAAGATTCTACCACTACTCAAATTATGCCTCAATCTGTATTTTAAAAGCAGATGATGTACCTCGTTCTATTACACCAAAGAAATTGCATGGTACGAATTATTTAAGTCACATGCCGTAAAAATATTTCTTCGAGGGAAAAACAAATTACGGTATATTACTGATAAGCCACCTCCTTCTACTAATCCTCACCATCGTGTCTGGATGAGTGAGGATGTGAATTTTATAGGATTGCTATGGCACAGTCTAGATGATTCGGTTGCCACTACAGTTGAGATTTGTGATTCTTCTAAGAAAATTTGGAATTGTCTTACAGAATCTTACTCTAAGAAATGCAATTTCTCTCCGGTTTACGAATTGCATGAGCAGATGTTCTCTGCAAAACAAGGCGAGAGATCATTCTCTGAGTGTTACAGTCATCTGAAGAGCCTACAAGAGCAATTGTTACAAAACCGCCCGTTTAGTGAGGACTTGACAATAGAAAAAGTATTGTGAAGAATTCATGATTGCAAACTTTTTATCTAGCCTTGATCCCGCTCTTCAAGGATTTAAGGATCAGATTTTAGCAAGTGAAACCATGCCTACAGCTATTAGTGCCTATCCATCCTTAGGTAGTCATTCATCCACAATTAATGATCATTCAGTCCAATCCACTGATTCTACGGCACTTGTTAGTCGGCATAACCGAGGAGGTGCTTTCCTTGGCAATCGTGGTGGACGTAATACTCGTGTTGGTTCTCATGGTGGAGGTCATTCCTCGAATGATAGAGGTGACCGCAAGTGTGACTTTTACAATGGCACCAATCATACCTCATTGCTGGAAGAAATATGGGAAAACACCATGTCTCTGATCGTGTCACTTCACCACTTCAAGTATCTGATACTGAAGATGCCATATCTGATTCTCAGGAAACAATTACTTTAAGCTTGCCTACAGCTTCAAAAGCTTATTCAGTCCTTGCATGTTTCTAACCCTTCTCCGTCCACTACTACCTTGCCTAACTCCGATAAACCACCTCTTGTAGCCTCATCCTCTCCCTCCTAGATCATCAATTCAAGAGCCCATTCACATATGTCTGGTATTTCTTTATTCTCTGATCGTAGTCATGTTCATCATAATATTGTGTTAGCTGATGTTTCTTCTCGTCCTCTGTCTAGTAGAGGAACTCTTATCCTCGTCATCTCTTAATCTCCCTTATATTCTTTATGTACCTTAATTCCTTTTTAATTTACTCTCTGTTAGTCAGCTAACCAAGTTATTAAATTGTTCCATAACTTTCTTTCCTACGTCTTGTGTCTTGAGTCCAGTGTCTAGTCTAGAATGTGAAGCTTGTTAGCTTGACAAACATCACTGTAGTTCCTTTTCTAGTCATGGTATTAGTCGTGAGTCAGAACCTTTTGCATTAGTTCATACAAATGTTTGGGTCCCTCCCACTTTAATAATGTTAATGGTCTTTCATATTTTGTAATATTCGTTAATGATTTTTCCCAGATGACATGGCATTTTTTTAATAAAACAACAGTCTGATTTACCTTCTGTTATTTCTTACTTCTACAATGAAATTGTTACTTAGTTTGACAGAAGAATTAAAGTTTTCTATTATCATAATGCATTAGAATATATATCAGACAATCATGATTTTTGTACCGATAGAGGGATTATCCTCGCAACTCTCAACAAAACGGTAATGCTGAATGCAAACATCGTCATTTGTTGGATGTTGTCTACCTTAATGTTTCACATACACGTCCCTAAATCTTTTTGGGCAGATGCTGTTCTCACTGCCTGTCATTTCATTAGTAGGGCCCTACACCTATTTTGTCAAATCAATCTCCCTTTTCTATCCTTTACCCCAATCAGTCTCCCTTTTCTCTTTCTCCTCGTACTTTTTATTGTGTTACCTTCATCTATATATTCGACCCTAATCAAAACAAACTCCCACCTCGTTCTCATAAGTGTATTTTTTTAATATATTCCCGCACTCAAAAAGGTTATCGTTGTTACCACCCTTCTTCGAGACGTTACTTTGTGAGTGCTGATGTCATCTTCTTTAAGTCCACTACCTTTTTTTTCTCCTAATGGTGACCTCTTGTCCTTTGATCTTATTATTTCTCATGAGGGGGTGCACTTTCCTACTCTTCCTACTCCCTTATCCTAAGCCTATGTTCCCATATCTCAATCTCTCTCTCTTACCCACTTTATAGAATCCTTCGCGACATCAGAACAATTAGTTCCATTTGAACCTCCTATTTCTGCCACTGCTCTAGCTCCTGCTCTTCTACAACAAGTTTATCGACGTGATCCTGATAGGAAGGTCATTCTTCCCTTACCGGCTGATCTCACTCTTTCGTCTAAGGTACCTGATTCTTCTCCTTCTTCTGACTTGCCTATTGCTTTATGGAAAGGTATGTACTTGCACTTCGCATCTTATTGCTAATTTTGTTTCTTACCAGTGTCTTTCCACTCCATTATCTTCCTTTGCTTGTGCCTTGTGTTCTGTTTCTACTCCTACTTCTTATGAATAAGTTATCTATTCCGGGTCGAAAACACGCAATGGATGAAGAAATGCACACTCTCCATCAGAATTAGACGTGTGAATAGACCTCTCTTCCCACTAACAAACAAACTGTGGGTTGTTGCTGGGTTTATACAGTTAATTACGTGTCGGATGGTTTGGTTGAGCGTCTTAAAGCTTGATTGGTTGCCAGAGGGTATACTCAGATGTATTGAGTTGACTATTTTGAAAACTTCTCTCGTTGTTCGCCTAAATTCAATACTAATTCTTCTTGCTATTGCTGTCAGCCGCTCTTGGCCATTACACCAACTTGACATTAAGAATGCCTTTCTCTATGGTGAGCTTCAGGAAGAAGTCTATATGGATTAGCCTCCTGGTTATAATACTCCTACTAGTGAGCATCTTATGTGTCGTTTACTGCATGCTTTCAATCTCCTTGGGCTTGGTTTGATCGTTTCAGGTCTGTTCTTAGTCTAAAACAATCTCCTTGGGCTTGGTTTGATCATTTCAGGTCTGTTCTTCTTGATGTTGGGTATACTCACTCTGTTGCTGATCATTCTGTGTTTGTACACCAACATCTTCTGACACTATTATCTTGATTATATATTTGGAAGACATTATTATCTCTGGTAATGATGCATCGGGTATGTGGATTTGAAATAGTATCTTGCTATTCAATTTCACATAAAGGATCTTGGTCGACTTCATTACTATTGAGATTACTCATTCATCACAAGGTATTTCACTTTGTCAATGCAAATATGTTATGAATTTGCTATTTGAAACTGGTCTTTTAGGTGCTCGTTCTACTGATACTCCTATGGATTCCTCTACTAAGTCGGAAGCTACTTCGGGAGAGATCTAATCTAATGTGAGTCATTATCGTCACCTTGTGAGGAAGCTTATCTATTTCACTGTTACACGTCCTAATATCACTTATGCCGTGGGAGTGGTCAGTCAATTCATGCATCGTCCCTATCTTCTGCATTTTGAAACTGTTTGTCAGATTCTACGGTATTTGAAGCATTCTCTTGCTCATAACCTTCTATATCATCCTTCTTCCTTACCTATCACTAGTGCAGGAAATCAGCATGTATTTTATTCCTTAGAAGAGTACATCTATATATATACACAAAGTATGGAAAACCCTTCCAAATCTACAGCTAACAGTTACCTAAAGCCAAGGAAACAGATTCCTAAAAATCAGGGATCTACTTTCTATAATTAAGGAATTAAATCAGTATCTAATATCTAAAAATAAGGAACCAAATCTGTATAATCCTAATTTGATCTAATCATTAAAAACAGAATATTTATCTACACTCCCCTCAAGCTGGGCGTAGATATTTATCATTCCCAGCTTGTTTACTAAATCTTCAAAGCTTGGTTTGTGTAATCCCTTTGTCAGAATGTCGGCAGTCTGTTCTTTAGTTGGAATATACTTCAAGCAAATACTTTCATTGTCTATCTTTTCCTTGATAAAATGCCGATCAACTTCAACATGTTTCGTACGATCATGGTGAACTGGATTTTGTGCAATACTCACTGCAGCCTTATTGTCACAGTACACTCTCAAAGGAGTACAATTAGGCAATTTTAACTCTTTCAACAGTCTTTCCAGCCAAATCCCTTCACATATACCATGAGCCAAGGCTCGAAATTCAGCTTCTGCACTGCTTGTTGCAACTACAGGTTGTTTCTTACTTCTCCAAGTTACTAAGTTTCCCCAAACATATGTACAATAACCTGAGGTAGATCTTCTATCAACTAAAGAACCTGCCCAATCTGCATCAGTGTAGATTTCTACCAATCTGCATCAGTGTAGATTTCTACCAATCTGTGGGCTCCTTTTCTGAAAAACAGCCCCCTTCCCGGTGTACTCTTAAAGTATTTTAAGATCCTAAAAACAGATTCAAGGTGTTTCTTCTTTGGTGAGTGCATGAACTGACTTATCATGCTTACAGCAAAGGTAATATCAGGTCTGGTATGCGACAAATAGATCAGTTTTTCCACCAATCTTTGATACTTTTCTCTGCTTACTTCTTCTCCTCCTTCAAGTTCCAGCTTAACATTAGGATCCATGGGTGTTTCCACTGGTTTACAACCTAGCATACCCACTTCTTGAAGAAGATCAAGAACATATTTTCTCTATGTAATAGTGATCCCTGCACTGCTACGAGCCACTTCCATCCCAAGAAAATACCTTAAAACTCCCAGGTCTTTTAATTCAAATTCTTCTGCTAGATACTTCTTCAATGATATTAATTCCACAAAGTTATCTCCTGTTACAATTATATCATCTACATATACAATGAGAATAGCAATTTTACCATCCTGAGTGTTTGTAGAATAGTGTGTGATCAGTTTGGGATTGAATAAAACCTCTCCTTTTAACAGCCCGAGTGAATTTTTCAAACCACTCCCTAGGTGATTGTTTCAGCCCATAGAGAGACTTCTTCAGTTTGCAAACCATATTGTTTTCTCCTTTGAATCCAGGAGGTACATCCATGTAAACTTCTTCATGTAGGTCACCATTTAGGAATGCATTCTTCACATCCAACTGTTGTAAAGGCCAATCAAGGCTAGCTGCTAAAGAGAGTAAAACTCTTATAGTATTCAGCTTTGCTACCGGGGCAAAGGTCTCTTGATAATCTATCCCATATGTTTGAGTGAAGCCTTTAGCCACAAGTCTACCTTTATATCTGCTAATGCTTCCATCAGTATTGAATTTTATAGTGAAGACCCATTTACAACCCACTGTTTTTTTCCCAGTTGGCAGCTCAACCATTTCCCAATTATCATTTTTCCTGAGTGCCTCCATTTCCTCCTGTACTGCTGCCTTCCAGTTTGGATCAGCTAGATCTTCTTCTATGTTTCTTGAAATTGCTATTTCTGACAGTGCAGTGGTGAATGCATGAAAGTTAGGAGACAACTTTGTATAAGATACATACTTTGATATGGGGTGTTGTGTACATGACCTTATCCCTTTTCTGACAACAATAGGAAGGTCTAGTTCCTAATCTGTGGTCTCTGTATTATGCTGATTATAATCAGATGCAAGGGCACTGTCCTAAGAACTGGAACTCGAGTCAAATTGGGCTTGCCGTGGTGTGGCCTGCTGCCTTTGGTTTCTTCTTGAATAAACAAGTAATTGACCCTCTGATTGAGAGCCAAACCTGTAATTCTTTCTCCCTGACCGAGGGTCATCTCATCTTTTTTCCATATGTGACTGACTTTCAGGTTCTGTGTTAGGCATTAAAGACCAAGGCATAGGCAAGGGTAATGATGTAGAATAGGGAGAAAAGAAGGTTTCCTTTTCAGGTACATCCCAAGACTTACCTTCCCATGACTTATCTTCACTTACGGTCTTCCCCTGAATATAAGTACTGGGAAAGAAAGGCTGAGATTCAACAAAGGAGACATCCATAGATACAAAGACTAGACGAAGAGAGAGAGAATAACACTTGTATCCACGCTGAGTAGGAGAATAGCCAATGAAGACACATTTGACAGATTTAGGTTCAAGTTTGGAAAGATTTGGAGAATGATTATGAACAAATACAGTGCACCCAAAAGTTTTTAGAGGTAGATTTGACATGGATCGAAAGGTTGGATATTGATGTAAAAGGACTGACATAGGAGAAGAGCAATTGAGAACTCTAGAGGGCATTCTATTGATTAAATAAGAAGCTGTCAAGACAACTTCTCCCCACAAGTACTTAGGAATGTGCTAGTGAACATTAGGGCTCTAGCAACCTCAAGAAGATGTCGACTCTTTCTCTCAGCTACACCATTTTGTTGTAGTGTATCTGTGCAAGAACTATGGTGAATGATTCCATTGGTTTCGAGGTAATCACTGAGAAGAGAATTAAAGTATTCTCGACCATTATCAGTTCTTAATGTTTGAATAGGAACATGAAATTGAGTTTGAACCATTGAATGGAATGACTTAAAAATTTTCCCAGCTTTAGATTTTTCCTTAAGAAGATACACCCAACAAACCCGAGTGTGGTCATCAATGAAAGTGATAAACCAGCGAGTGCCAGAGATATTTTTAATTCGAGAGGGCCCCCAAATGCCACTATGAATTAGAGAGAATGGTTGTGATTCTTTGTATTGTCTAATAGGAAACTGTGCTCGACTGTGTTTAGCAAAGAGACAAAATTCACAACTGAAGGAATTTGGATTTTTATTAATAAATAAAGATGGGAACAAACGTTTGAGATAATAAAAATTAGGATGGCCTAGTCT
>QLOD02138475.1:0-19506 GCA_003260245.2 Sideroxylon spinosum | reverse complement strand
AATCATGTCCTAAGGAATCTCATGTTATTGCGGTTAAACGTATTTTTAGATATTTATTAGGAACACCTAATTTAGGATTATTTTATCCTAAGAACATTTCTTCAGATCTTATTGGTTACCCGATGTGGACTTTCCCAGATGTAAGATTGATAGAAAAAGTATTAGTGAATTTTTAGGTCATTCACTTATATCATGGTTTAGCAAAAAGCAAAATTCCATAGCTTTATCCACTGTAGAAGCCGAATATATCGCGGCCGGAAGTTGTTGTGCTCAAATTTTGTAGATGAAATAACAATTAGAAGATTTTAGACTCTACTTTGATCATATTCCAATTAATTGTGATAACACTAGTGCGATCAATTTATCTAAGAATCCCATTCAACATTCAAGGACCAAGCACATTGAAATTAGAAACCACTTTCTTAGAGATCATGTTCAAAAAGGTGATAATATTCTTGAATTTGTTGGGACAGAAAATCAACTAGCCGATATTTTTACCAAGCCATTGAATGAGGATAGATTTTTTTATATTCATAGGGAACTTAGTATGTCCAATCCAACGTGATATTGATTTAATCTCCTTATGTGCTTATTGATGCTTAATTCACCATCATTTATTTAGGGAGGATATATATTTCGGGGGAGAATTATGACTAATTTTAATTTTTTTCTCCTAATAATATTTTTGATGACGTCAAAGGGGGAGAAAGACAAAATAATGATGATTAAATGAGCTTATATGAATAGAATTCTTTTTGATTTGTGGCTTTTGAAAATTTAAGTTTTAGATCATCAATGGTTTGTCATTATCAAAAAGGGGGAGATTGTTGACCCAAGATTTATAAACTTAATTTTATAATTGATTTTGATGATAACAAATATTGAATTGAATTTTCACAATTAATTTTCAAATAAACATTATATGAAATGTTATAATTTAGTAGATTAAAAATGATGTGCTTGGAAGAGATTGATATTATTTTTCAGGTATTTTTACATAATTTGGATAAAGAAATAAAGGAATTTTAAAGCTTGAAGTAATGGAAATTAAAGAAAGATGAAGACTTGAATGTTAACTCGGATGAACAGTCAAATCAGACTTATGTTAATATATTGATGATATGTGAAGCTCTAACAGTTCAAATTGCATGAACTTTAATTATAATAAACTAGACTTCCATATCTACAACTTTGTCTGAGTAAGATTTTCGTGGATCTGAAGGTCAGTTGTCCGAAAATGAGTTGGACTATTAGCCATTACAGACAAAAATATAATTCTGAATTCTGAAGCTAGTGTTGGTTTTGAGCCATAACTCGTAATTTAAAAGTTAAAAACTACTAATTTTAGGTATGTGGAAAGAAGACTTAAAAAGATACAACTTTTTTAGTTCAAGTTTCTTCTAATTCTAAAATTATCATGGTAAAACAGAAGCTTAAACGGGAAACATAGATTCAGAGTGTCAGAAAAAGCTATCTGGAACTAGTCTCGGCTTGGAGCCTATATCAAAATATCTAACCGTTGAATGAAGCTCAAATTTGACCAGAATATAGCTGACTTATATATCTATAAAGTCATCACTCTGTGACAATGTCGGATATAAATGTTATGAGAGTGACAAACGGTCACAAATAGTATCTTAAAAAATCTGAATCTGAAAGGCAGCATTGGAAGCAAAGAAATTCAATTTCTTTCAAGGGCAAAAGTGTCTTTTTACTTAGTAACAGCCACTTGAAGATTTTTTCCTATAAATACAGCCTCAAACTTAGATTCAAGCAGAATAAGAAGGAAAGAAAGAAGTGCTTACAAAGAGAATCAAGAAAAGTTCATCATTTTTCAAAGATAGAGTGACATCCTCTTACACTTGTGCTTCATCTTTCATATTCAACTTGTGAGAGTTTTTTTTTTTTTTTTTTTTAGTGCTAAACTCATTATTTTAATTGGGAGAGAGGGAAGCTTATAACCCTCTTAATTTGTGAGAGTTATGTGGGCTCTTGTTGGTTTTGGTTCAAGTGTTGGAACTAAAACAAAAGATATTTTTTTTAAGAGAGATTTGTAGAGTGATTTGAGGACAAAATTACTTAGCTGAATCCGAGTATCCAACCACTTTGAGGTAATGTGACCTTCTGTATGCGAGATGTAATTCTTGCTGCTTTGTAAGTACCTAAGATCTTTCTTTGCAGCTCTCTAGTGGTCAATTCCAGGATTGCTTTGATATCGGCCTAATATTCCAACAGCAAAGCTGATCTCTGGCTGAGTGTATGTCTGAGCATACATCAAGCTCCCAACCACTAATGCATAGATTCCATTGCCTTTCGTTCCAAATCATTCTTAGGACATTGCATTTCACTAAACGTGCCTCTTTTTTGAATTGGAACTATTCCTGCAGAGCATTTTCCATTCTGAGCACTTTATTGATATAGCCTTTTGAGATAATCCTAACAATATTTATGATCTATCACGGAATATTTCTATTCCTATCAAATAGGATGCCTCACCTATATCTTTCATTTTGAAGTTCTTAGAGAGAAATTTCTTTACATCATGTAACAAGCCAACACCATTAGCAGTAAGAAGAATATCGTCAACAAATAAGACTAAAATAATGAACTTGCTCCCATTGATCTTCATATAGATACACCGATCAACGGTGTTCTCTACAAAATCATATGACATAATAGTATTATTGAACTTAAGGTACCACTGTCGGGAAGCTTATTTCAGTCCATATATCGACTTCTTTAACTTACACACCAAGTTTTCTTTTCTTGTGGTCGAGAACCTTTCCGATTGGTCTATATAAACCTCTTTTTCCAAGTCACCATTCATAATGAGCCACCAAAACCATAATGAGCCACCAAAACCATAACAATCCTCAAAGAATCCTTCTTTGAAACTGGAGAAAAGGTTTTTTTTTTTTTTATAATCAATGCCATCATTTTGAGTGTAATCTTTGGCGACAAGTTTGGCCTTATAACTTTCGATGTTGCCTTTTAAGTCTCATTTATTCTTAAAGACCCATTTACAACTGACTCATTTTAAACCTTCTAACAACTCAACTAGCTCCCAGACTTTATTATCATCCATTTATTTTAACTTTTTTTTCAAAGCATTGAACCACTTTTTGGAATTGCTACATTTCATAGCTTGTTTGAATGAGATTGGATCCTTATCAATGCTTAAGTCACATTCATGTTCAAGTGAGCAGACCACTTAATCATCTGAAATAGCTGGTCTTTTTTGCCTTACAAACCTTTGCAATGTTATTTCTTGTGTTTCATCTACTATTTGCTCATTCATGACTTCCACATCATTAACTAGCTCATCACCTACATGTTCATCTTGTGCGTTTGGAATATTAATTTATTGTTCCGGCATGTTGCTTGACCGTTTCATAATAAAAGGAACAACAATCTGAGGAGAAACACTAGGTGTAGTAGTTTCCACCAGAATCTCTCGCATATCCACCTTTCGTGGTTCCCCACTCCCACTGAACTGGCCATTCTTAATGAAATGAGCATTGTTAGTCTCAACTATTCTCGTACTATACTTAGGACAGTAAAATCTGTACCCCTTTGACTTTTCAGGATAACCGATGAAGTAACCACTAACAATTCTTACATCAAGTTTTTTTTCATGTGGATTATATACCCTTACTTTTGCTGAGTAACCTCAAAAGTGAAGGTGCCTTAAGTTGGGTTTCCTTCTGTCCACAATTCATAAGGAGTTTTGGGAACTACCTTAGTAGGAACCCTGCTAAGCAAATATGCAGCGGTCTTTAATGCATGCATCCATAAGGATAAAGTACAGTGCTATAACTTAACATACTCCAAACCATGTCCATAAGAGTATGATTTCGCCTTTTAGCTACACTATCTTGTTGTGGCATATCAAGCATCATGTATTGTGCATATATGCCTCGATTTTCAAGAAACTTTGCAAATGAACTTAGACATTGTCCATTTTCATTAAATTTTTCATAATACTCACCATCTCTATCCGATCTCATAATATTTACTTTTCTATCTAACTGTCTTTCTACCTCATTTATGAACACCTTGAGGATGTCCACCGATTGAGATTTTTCATGCAGTAGATATATGTATCCACAACGTGAGAAATCATCTATAAAGGTAATAAAATACTTTTCTCCGCCCCAAGATGAAGCATCGAAGGGACCACATATATCAGTGTGTATCAACTCAATGAGCTGTGTACTTCATGTGGCTGCTTTATTTACTATACGTTTAGTCTGCTTACCTTTAATGCAGTCTACACATACATCCATGTTAGTGAAATCTAATTGAGTAAGGATTTCATTTTTCACCAACCTCAACATTCTTTCCTTGGATATATTTCCTAATCTTTGGTGCCACAAACAAGAAGAATTTTCATTATGTGCACTACATTTACTTCCTATACTATGTTCAACATGAAATAAAGGTTCAACATAATTAACATCAAGATTGAAACGATAAAGACCATCCATTAAAGCACTAGAACCATAATAGTACTTGTGTCTAAACAAAGAAAATGTACCATTTCCAATCTTGAAATGAAAATTAATATCATCCAACTTTCCTACAGAAACTAAATTTCTAGCACAATCGTGTACATAGAGACACTTTTCAAGATCTAAATGACATCCAGTGTCCAAGATCACACTATACGTCCCAATCCTTTCTATTCATGCCTTCATTCTGTTCCCCATGAACAAGTAATTTTCAATTCCGTTTATGGGCTGGATCGAAAAGAATCCTTGTGTAACATGAGACACATGAATAGTTGCACCTGAATCTAACCACCAGGTACTGCTAGGAACTTCAATGAGGTTTGATTCGAAACAAATAGAGATATAATAAATACCTTTCTTTTCGAACAATCCTTTTTAAGATACTCAGCCTTCTTGCAGAAAAAACACTTCTGCTCCTCATGGATTTGGCCCTCACTGACCTTCATTGGGGCTTTTTCCTTCTTCTTATCCTTCTTACCCGGTATAGCCTTGCTACTCCTAGCTCCATCATGAATCGTGAGATAGACAGAGTGCTTCTTCATCTTCTTCAACCTCCCTTCCTCTTGAACCAATATGGCTATAATTTCCTGAAGGTTCCATTTTTCCTTAAGGGTGTTGTAGTTCACCTGGAACTGGCCAAATTCAAGAGGAAGTGAGGTAATGATAAATTAAACTAGGAAGGACTCACTCACATCCATACCTATCGATTTCAACTTTGCTATTAGATTTGCCATGTTCGTCACATGATCATGAATGGGTTGTGACCAATCAAACTTCTTGGTCATCAGCTCACTCATCAGGCTCTCCAAAATGGACTTGTCAGCTATGTCCGATTAAGAGTACTCTTTAATTTTTATCATGAATTCCATTGCATTTTCTGTTTTAGGCATTGATGGCTTAACATTTTCAGCCATCGTCATCTGTATCAAGCTCAAGGTCAGCCTATTAGACCATCCCAAGCCTCCTAAAGAGACTTTTCAGCTTCTGTATTGGTCTCAGTAATGGCTATAGGCTTTTCATCTGAAACTATTACTAGGTCAAGACCTATAATATCCAGCTGAAACCGGATTTGTTCAGACCAATCCGCATAGTTCAGTCCGTTGAACTTGACTAATCCATTGCTCAACCGAACAAATTAATAGAAGTTACAAAACATTACACAAGTTTACACGTTAATGCTTTGAATAACCATAATGGATTCAAACAAATAATAAACTTTGATTATATATTTAAGTTCACCTTTGAGTAATACTTGAATACATAACTTTAAACCAATAATGATGCTAATACAAATATCTTTTAATAAACAATCAATCATATTAAAGTCAATATTCATATTATCTTTGGATATACAATCATATTTACCAAGTATATTGATATGTCTGTTTAATGTCATTAATTATAAGCAACGGTCCACCTTTGGGTGACCTCCTATTAATATAACTAATTATCTCAATTGTTCAATTCCAACTTTTATGTCATTTAATAACATCACATAAACATGAACAATTGAAATGTGCATGAATTAAAATACCTAATTAATATTTTAGTTAGGCCACTTCGGTGACTAACAAACTCTCATGCTATACACTTTTTATTATCTTTAATATTTCAAAACACATAATGATTAAAATAATAATAGCAATAATAAAATCACATAATAATTAATCGCACTATAATAGGCTGTCAGAATGTCATTATCAAGTAAGAGCATTAAAGTAATTGAGAGTTGGTTCAATCCGGCTGCTAGGCTCATTTGGAGTTTAATTGCTGGCCCAATTTATCAACAATTACGCCCACCCCAAAGGTGGGCAACTCATGATCAGCCAGTGGGCAACGTGCACCTATGAACTCCAATAAGTCTGCCCACGATCAAGCATCCTGCCCAATTCCACCAACCATAATGCCCCTAGAACTTATGTCACAAACCCACGCCAACGAGCAGTTCGTGATGGTAACCGCATGAGACAGGAATCATACAACGCCCATATGTCCATCTTTCTCATCAACGAGACACAACGCGATTGGGTTATGTAAAGTATTGCACTTCCAAACCCCAAGAAAGTCCCCAGGCCCAACCCTAGAGATGGGGACTCGGAAACGAGTTCAGCTTCGTGAGTTGGGGTCTCTTTCGGTTGGAAGGGTTGAGACACGTGTGGAGCCTCATGGACTCCAATCCGAAGTTGATTTGGCCCACCCGTTCCAAGTCTGGAATTGGTTTGAGAACGACTCATAAAGTGTTACGGGAACCAGCCTATTATCCTTCCACCGATAGAGGCGTGATGTGAATGCCTCCCTTTCAGCTCTTTCTATGAGAAAAGGAAATCCCAAACCAACCCTGGGACTTTGCCCCTCTCAGCATTCCAAACAACGAGAAGCCGATGACTTATTCCTCTATCTTCCATCTCCCAAACCCCGACAACCCTTTGGGTGTGCGCGTTCGTGCGTGTGTATATATATATATCTCTTGTATAGACATGGGTTATTGCTACTAATATATATATATATATATATTTCTATCTCTGGGTGGCCTGTCAAAGCTCGGTGCTTAATTTATTCTTAAAACTTTCAACAACACTATTAATGAAGAAATAAAATATCACAAATATTCTTTTAATGAAGATATCAAAAATATTGAAACCACGTTCTGATACCACTTATTAGCAAAATTATAATTTAACTTTGATGTATGGATCTCTCAACATAATTTTGATTCGTCCCAATAAGGGTTTTTTTAAAAATAATAAAAAAACATAAGAATTTACCTTGATCCATGCCTTTGATTTCTTTTTGGTATTTCTCCCCTTTCTACTTTTTACTCTTCTGTTTTCTTCGATGGTCAAGAAAATAGAAAAACCAGAGTTTTTATCTCTTTATTTTTTGTAACTGCTTTTGTTAATTTTAAAGGGAGAGGGAAGGGATTTTAAAACTCTTTTAATTTTAACTTATTTAAGACCCAATAACCATTATATTGAACCACTTTTATTAAAAGCAGCCCTAAATTGCATGAATCACATAAAAAAATTATTAAAATAATCTAACACTAACTTCCTAAACTCTGCCGCAACTTTTGTGTTTCGCTATCAATTTATCCTTTTTTTTTTTTTTATTTGTCGTTATCAGTCGTAGGTTACAATCGTTCACTGGATCGGGACTGTGTGGTTATCAATTCTTTGTTTTGTTTGCTTGTTTCCTTCATATTTTTTTTTTTCGATTGGTTGTTATCAAAGGTTAGTAGGATAGAAAGGACGGGCGAACGTGAGTTAGGTGCAGAGTGCACCGGACTCCGCTCAAGTGAAAACTGTGGTCGCTACATTTTCGTGCAAGAAATCTAACGGTTCACATTAAACTCAATTTGTTTTTTTTTTTTCGTTTCCCTCCCTTGTTGTAGATTTTATTAACATTTAAAATTATTTTTTATTATATTTTTATTAATTAAAATAAATTTAAATATTTTTTAAAAATAAAAATAATAAACTATTAACTAAAAATAAAAAATATAATAAATTTATCTTTTATCACAACCAATAACGTTTTATTTTATTTTATTTTATTTTTTTATAAAAAATATCAATTTTTTTAGGACTCTTGTATTTTTTTTTAAAAATTATCTGTTTAAAATTTATCAAAATAATAGATCAATGAGAGAGGCTTCTTTCATGGTAAAGTAGGCAAAGCAGATTAAAAAAATTTTGTTTTCATAATTTTTAAAAAGATAAAAAAATTTAAATATGAGAGTCCATGTAAAAAAAATAATATCCTTTTACAAAAAAAAATAAAATTCACTTTTGTGTAATTCTTTTGATTAAAGACAAATTTAATATATCTTTTCATTATTTTTAGTAACTAGCTTATTATTTTTTTATGTGTTATTTTTTAAAAATTATTTAAATTTATATTTATTAAAAAGTCATAATTTAAAAAAATAATTTTAATTGTTAACAAATTGTGAAATAAGAGAAAGGGGATTAATGAGAGAGAGTGGAAGAAAAAATAAAAAATAAATAAATTTAATAGGAGTCGTTGTATTTCTTTCAACCAAAAAAAAAAAAAAATTGGAACGGCCACAATTTTTCAAGTGCACCGACACACCCCCAGTCTGGATGGAAATTGTTAACAAAACGTGGAATAAGAGAGAGGGAATTAATGAGAGAGGATAAAAGGAAAAACAAAAAATAAATAAATTTAGGATGTGTTTGATATATTAAAAATTGATAAAAAAATTTAAAAATTATTTAATTTTTTTATTATATAAATTATGAATTCATAAATTATATTAAATTATTTCACTTTATATTATTTATATCGCATCCTTAATCGAAGCCGTAATATTTCTTTCAAAAAAAAAAAAGAAAAAAAAAATCGAACAGCCACAATTTTCATGTGCACCGACACATCCCCAACCCGGATAGAAATGTGATTTGAGTGATCCGAAATAAAAACAGACCAGCTTCAGGAGGGGGGGGGAGAGAGAGAGAGAGAGAGCCAGGCCCATGTGCAACAATCTCTCTTTGTGGGGAAAACCCAGAACCAAAGTAAGTTTGGATTTTTTTCCCCAAACGTACTAATGCACGTGAAGGAGTACTATGGTGCACTCACCCCCAGTCCGGATAGAAATGTGACTTGAGTGATCCGAAGTAAAAAGAGAGAAAGAGAGAGCCAGATCCATGTGCAACATTCTCCGTTAGTGGGGGAAACCAAGAACCAACTATATATGAGTTTGGATTTTTTTTTCCCAAACGTATCAAGGATGCGTTTGGAAGAGCAACATTCTCCGTTAGTAGGGGAAACCAAGAACCAACTATATATGAGTTCGGATTTTTTTTTCCCAAACGTATCAAGGATGCGTTTGGAAGAACAAAAATAACGAAATATAGCAAAAAATATAATTTGAGTTATTTTTTGACGTATGGTACACTTAACCTAAATCACAGATTTTGAAGAGGAATAAAACTGAATCCGTCCCGACGGTTTTGGTTGCCATCGGAACGACTAATCTGAAAATTCTACAAAGACATGATTGAATCTGTCAGAACGGTTTTGAAGTCCGTCGGAACGGTTTTCGACAGTGACCAAACTGTCGGAACAGTTTGGTACTTTCCGTCGGGACATTATGCAAAAACTAAAAAAAAAAAAAGCAAGGTAGGTGTTATTTTGTAGCGCACGATTTCGTAGTGACATTCCTAAAAAAAAAATTTCTCATTCGATAAACGGAATTGTAGTTATGTTATTTTTTTGGTAGATATGTCACTTTTTTTTTTAAATTTGAAGGGAAAGAAAATATAAAAGTGTAACATATGATTTCAGAGTTTTTCAGCAAATTTTAGTAGCCCAAACGCAACCTAAATGCACATGAAAGAGTATTGGAGAAGTGTTTGATTGAAAAAAATAATAATAAAGTGTAATAAAAATATAAAGATTTGATGTAAAGAGGATAAGTGACAAAATTAGAGGTGTTTGTTGGAAAAAAGTTAATAAAAAAGTATAATAAAAATATAAAGATGATAAATGATAAAATTTGATTGAAAGAAAGTATGAATTTTTTATAATTTTTAGTAGAGGTGTCAAACGGATCAGGTCGGTACGGGCATGGCACGTTCGAAGATGGCAAAGTACACATTTGGCACAGTAAAATCTTGGCACAACAGGACTCGACACGGTCCAAGTGGGCACATTTTTGGCACAAAGGGGACGAATAAACCCAGCACAGCACGACTCATCACGATCTAAGTGGGCATGTTTTAGGCACAAGGGCACAAATTGACATGGCACGACGCGGACATGGCACAAGAGTTGTGACGTCACGGCGCGGGATGACACAGTCTTTAAAGAGTACAGCACGAAATGAGGCAAGGCACGAGATACGATTAAAGTACGGTATGGGCACAGAAATTTGCTGGGCACGGCACGGTACGAAAGTAGGATGGGTATGGCAAGGGCACTTGGATTTTTGTGCTGATATTTATGGGAGTGCTATAGAAGCTAATTAGGGGGTATTTGGTTATCTATCGGGTGCTATTTTCAGGATACATGATTGAATTTGGTATTATTATTTTGCTTAGATCATTTATGTATTCTTACCATGCTATCTTTTGCTTACTACGAACCTACTTGTATTTCATGGTTCTCATATTAAGGACAATATTGAGTTTTGGTTGGGAATAGTCACATGATGAGGTTTGAGGGACTTAATGCCAAAAGCTTTATATTTTTTTCAAAATTTGCATAGGTTTTGCACTTGTTCATGTGTTGAAGTTTGTCGGGACCATCAGTCATACCAAATGTTGATTCACAAAAAGCAATGGTAAAAAAAATATGGCATGACACAACCCGATTAACTTAATAGGTTTACACGGCCCAATACGAGTTAATTAATTGGACATGACATGATTTCAAAAGGTACGGCACGATATAATCCAATTAACTTAATAGGTTAGCATGGAACCGTACAAATTAATTAACTAGCATGACACAGTACATCACAATTTAAAAAGGCACGGCTTGACACAGCACGATAAAGAAAAATAACCTGACACGGCACGGCTAAAGTACGGTATGGCACGGCACACTATGGTATAATGGAGTAAATAAAACATAACACAGTACGACACGAAATACAGTTGGTACGGAATTGAATAGCATGGCACGGTACGATACACCTCTAATTTTTAGTGAATTTTAGTTTTCGGTAAGTGACCCAACAGGGCCTATATATTCGTCCGAATTGAAGTCGGTTTCTCCAATTTTCTTGTAATTCCGAATCCTCTAAGCTAAAAGAGTGATTCCAATCTACCGTTTGGGTTCTCCATAACCAATCACCAGACGTTTCACGCTGCTCCGTACCTGAGTTCACTTTCCGACCATAAGGTAAATCCCAATGAAAGCGGCGGCTAACACCTGCTTCTCGATCATTTTTTTTTTTCCTTTTTTTTTTTTTTTTTCTTTTTTAACGGTTTGCTTCAAACCGAGTGAATAAGGTTAAGTTTTGCGAGAAAAAAATTAATTTTTTTTTAATTGGTTACTAAATAACCAAACTTTTTTTTTTCTATTTGAAGAGAAGAAAACGTTAGTTTTTTAATATTTATATTTTTAAATTTTTGTTAGTCTAATATTTTTCTTTCAATATTTAAAATAAGTTTAAAATATAAAATAGTAAAATTAGTCATTTTGAAAAAAAAATCAAAAAATTAGTTATTAGTAGCCCAAATGCGAACTTTCTTTCCCCAATAACATCAATCAATCTAACAGTTCTTTTTTTTTTTTTTTTGCAAGAACATGGTTTAAATAATAAAATATTTTGAATTAGTTTATAATCTATTGATTATATTGAATACTAAAATATTTAAATGTAATTTTTTATATAAATTAAAATATTATAATAAAAATTCAATTATCAATATAATTTTAAAATATTTTTACATGAATATTTTTAAAATAGTTAAAAATAAAATTTATCAATATAATTTTAAAAATTATAAAAATACTCAAAAATTATAAAAATCAAAATACTTACATATGTATCATTGAAATCATATAAAAATATTTTCTATTATATGAAATAAATTATAGTAATAAATTACATTTCTAACTTTTTTAACAAATTTTAATTGAATTATTGTAAAAAAATTAGATAATTAAAATATGCGACCAACTTCCGCTATCTGCAGGCTAACATCGAGAAACGATGTTGGCCCCCCGCCCCCCACCGGGGGGTTCCAATCCTAATTGCACTCATGATATTATGCGCGTACATTTATTTGTCTATATTGAGATTGAGTTTGAGAAATGAAAATGTTAATTTTTTTTTTTTTTTTAGAGTTACTAGCTCGTAGTAAAAAAATTAAATGTTTTTTAAGTGTTTCAAAGGAAAAAAATTAACTTTTGCCGGTTAGTATTTTAACTTTTTATTAATTTGATATTTTTACCTTTTATAATTTAAGAAAAATTTAATATTTAAGAAGGGAAATTTGGTCATTCATAAAAAAATAAAGAATAAAAAAAAATCAAGTAACCAAAAGTTAGTTACTAGCTTACGGTTGCCAAACAAAGGGTCAGGGCTCATTTGAAAAAACTGTCAATTTTTTAATTTTTTGTGTTTATTTTTTTACTGTTAGTTTTCATTTTTATGATAATAAAATAAAAACAAAAACTTGAAAACTTGTTTAGTAACAATAACTGGTAGCTATAGTTAGGCTTGTCAACACATCGGATATGGTCCAAATTTGATCATGACCAAATCCAATAAGATTAGACCAAAACTCACAGATTAAATCCGTTACCTAATATATCTAGATTAATTGGTTTCAATACTCTAATAGATCTAGATCCGAATCGATTCGGTAGATCCATTGTTTTTAAATATTTTTAAAATAAAAATAAAAATTTTAAAAATATTTAAAAATAAAAAAATTAGTGCGTATAAAATCAAGCATTTTTACTACTTTATTCTATTATCATTTTGTCTGTACTTAAATACTTTTATTTTTAAGAAGTTTTTTAAAATTTTTAAATAATACGATAATATAACTTATCATGATACGATTAGTGAAAAAAGAACACATAGAAATATAAATATATTTATATTCATTAAAAGACTTGTTAATTTATATTTTAATATATATTTTTAAACATGTTCACTATTTTTGTTGTATTATATTACAATAAATTATTATATTAAAATATTTTATTAAATTTAATTATTTTTTTGTATTAAATTACTTAATTAATTAATTTGATTAAACAAATTATATGAGATATATTTTATTGAATTATTTTAATAAATTATGTAATTAAATTGTATTAATTTAATTTAATTAATCAATGAAGGTTTTAGGTTCATAGATTGACTTTTTTTTTTTTTGGTTCCACAAAGTATACCAAGTCCATTCATGAGAAAAAAGAAATAAAAAATGTTAGTGCTTTTTATCTCTAACCCTTCCTTTTTCAACAATAAAAAAAAAAAAAACATTTCATCGGCAAAACTAAATAGATAAACGAAGATACTTCATTAAGATGCTACGGATTTGAGTTGATCATTGAAAAAAAAAATTAAGGATGAAAAATTTTCATCTTTTAAAGAAAGAATATTTAATTATCTCATTTTTTTTCTTCATCTACTTTTTTTTTTATTATTATTATTATCCTTCTTACCGAATAAAGTATAAATTTCTGAAAGATATAAAAGAGCAGATGGAAAGGGTAATAACACGAAATGAAAAATATTAAAATTATTTATTTTTGGTATGATTAAGAAACAAGAAATGAATATTTATATATTGAAAAATCAATTTTTTTAATTAACTAAAAATGAGTCTATAAATAATGTCTTTTACTTTCTTTTTCTTTTTTTTCTGTAAAAATCGAAGTACTTAGGGCAGCGAAGACGATTTTATAAGAGTTATTTATCATGTGATCAAAAAATATACGAAATGAAATAAAAATAAGACGACTTGTAATTTTACAAATAAATATTTTCTAAAGAAATTATTCTTCCCGTCTGTTTCTCGTTTCATTAAAATTTTTTGACCAACCTTTTTTTTTCCTTTTACCAATCTTGCAGAGCGATTGGAGTCCCAAATATTTTACAGCGAAGGGAATTTTTGAGAGAGATTAAAAATGAGGATGTTGAAGGTGGCCACTTGCAACTTGAATCAATGGGCTATGGATTTCGACTGCAACATGAAGAACATCAAAGAGTCCATTACTAGGGCTAAAGAAGAGAGGGCTGTCATCAGGCTCGGTCCCGAGCTCGAAATCACTGGCTATGGATGCGAAGATCATTTCTTGGAACTCGATACTGTCACTCATGCGTAAGTGTGAAATAAATACACATACAATGGATAATTGAGTTGATTTTAGCCCTGAACTAGCAGAAAATGTGAAAAAAAGCACCAATTAATCGTATTACTTGCTCATAGGTCTCTGCATTTGGCTTTTTATTTGTTGCATAATACTCCATGGTTGGTTCATTGATTACTAGTTGCTTTTGCTTCGGTGAATTATATGCTACAATGATTATGCAGCGGGTATTATTTGCTGTTAACTGAACTTATAAAAGCTGGATCGGCCTATATTATTACGGATCTCTTTGGTGCAATAAGTTTTGTTGAAAAAAAAAAAAAAAAAAAACTCAATATCTTTTAAAAAAAATTACATAACTAGAATTCCGTTAATCGAATGAGTAAAATCTTTTTTGGATGTCAACAGGAATTTCTAAGTTATCAAATGACACCCACTTTGTCTATTTTTTGTATATTTTTCGTATATCGTCCGGACGGAAAGTACTAAACCGTTCCGACGGTTTCTCTCTTCAAAAAGTTTACACAAAGTCAAAAAATTTTACTATTCATCTTTGAAAAACGTAGATCGGTGTCTGCACACCAAACAACAATAAGTTTTTCAAACCATAATTTTTGCTATTTTTCGTTATTTTTCGTTGCATCAAACACACTCTATGTAACCATTCCTTACCTATACCACAACGATCTGTTTAAAGTTTTGTCATGCCCGGTGGTCCAAGATGGACGATATAAGAATGCTAGATAACACCCGTGTTTAAAGGTACAAAAATATAATATCATCTATAAATAGCTCAAATGTAAATTTGTTTTATAAATTTACATGAAAAACTATAAAAATAATCTGTAAAAATAAAAATCACTAATCAAAAGAGATTAATATTTATACAGTGTTTAATAAAGATGTAAAATTTAATGCATCATTCTCTTTTTGATTAGCGATTTTTATTTTTACAGATTATTTTCACGGTTTTTTATGTAAATTTATAAAACAAATTTACTGATTGGGCACGTATTAAATTTTACATAAATAAAGGTGTAAGAATTATATTTCTACACCTTCAGGTATGGGCTAATAAATGTGTAAAATTTAATACATTAGCCTCTTTTGGTTAGTTATTTTTTTATTTTTACAAATTATTTTTACAGTTTTTTCATGTAATTTTATAAAACAAATTTACATTTGAGTTATTTACTGGTAAAATTATATTTATGTTCATTTAGGCCCGAATAATATCTAGTAGTAAGTATAAAAGTCTTGTATTTAAATAATTATTATACAGTAAATTTATTTATAAAAATAATTATTTTTATTTATTTATTTCTATTTGTTTTACAATACATTTAAAGTTGTCAAAAGTTACTTAAAGGTGTTTGAAGTGACAAAAAGTGATTAAAAAATGAATAACTTTTAAAGATTTTTCTAGATTTTCAGTATTTTACATCATACTAAAGGGACCCTTAATTATATTTAAAATCTGTGAAAAGGATCACTTTTTTGCTTGGACAAATAAGAAGATAAAAAAAAGTCCGTAGATGCCTTTTCTGCCTCATCCCCTCTCTGTTTTCAGTGCCACATGGAACAAATGTCCAGTCAATGAGCGAGATTGTAATATATATTTAAAGTGCATTAAAAATCATTTTAAAAACATTTTTAAAAAAATTCAAAAAAAATATAAAATACTAAGAGAGTGTATTTTCATGTAAAGTAACCAAAAAGATAACTAAAGTGAGGATGAAAAAAATAATTCTGACAATTAAGTAGATTCAATGGTTAAAAAAATGAAAATAATCCTGATTATTGAGCAAATCCAATAGTTAAAAATATCTCAACTTTAAATTCTTTAGTTTCTGTATTATGTAGATGATATAAAAAATGTAAAAGTGTATGTATTTAAAATTTTGATTTTCAAGTACATTAAAATTAAAATTTTAATTTAAATGTAAAAAAAATTATACAAAAAACATTTATAAAAGATAATCCTAGCCATTAAGTAAAAAAGTGACCAAAAAGATATAAAAATGAAGATGAAAAGAAAAATAATTCTGACTACTAAGTAAATATCATGGTTAAGAATATATATTTAAAATTTTAAGTTTTATGTACATTAAAATTAAAATTTTAATTTAAATATTTATTTTTTAAGAAATTTTTATGCCAAATTCAAAAGTGTAAAAGTATATATAGATGATATAAATAATGTAAAAGTGTATGTATTTAAAATTAATTATTAATTATTATATAATAAATTAATTTATAAAAATCCAACTGCTTACCTCCGAGGGAAAAAAAAGTCAATCTTTTCGCCCAATGCCGAGTAGACCAACCCATGCACCCCCTCCTTCCTCTCACTCTGCCTGCCAATCACATAGACTTACCATCCCTTCTCCCAAAATGCCTTGTGGGATAAAAGTTTCATCAACTGCTCTATTTTGTTATATAGATGAAAACTAAATAAAAATCTATTATAAGATTAAGTCATATAATATGAAAATAACAAAAGTTATACCTCCTAGTCTTTTTGTTGGGGAATTGAATTACACTCCTAGTTAGGCATCTTTTTGATTTAATTATGCATGGCTCGGCTACGGTCCAAAGTCTCATAATGTATCATCTCAAGATTAATGTTCCAACTCCAGTAACTAAACTCTAGTTATATATATCTATCAGAAATCATTTTGTATTTTTAAAATTTCATACTTTTATTTTTTTCAAAATTAAGAATCCAATCTATATATATACATGACCCATGCCCTTGGCACGTTAATAATATAAAAATGACACTCACGGTCAATTGTAAATCATAATATCAAATCAAATGATGCAAACCCCCAATCCCACATACATGAGTAAATATCACCTCAAGACGAATATTTATTCCCATTAGATTTACAGATGATTTAGAGTTCATTTTATCTTTAGAAATCAATAGTCAATGATTCTGAGCACTAAATGATGCTTAAAATCTTAAAATTTGCAAAGTTTTAAAATCAATCCATTCTGTCGTCCAGACCCTCATCCAAATCGAAACTCCAGTGAGGTCATCTGGACCCTTGTCCGCATGATGGAGCCCAAGAACCATTTATGGATTCTTCCTCAGCGCAAAACCGTGAACAACAAACACCCCAAGTCTCCCATTTAAACTACAAGCTCAACAATCATCATTTAAGAATATTTAAACATTTCAATAACATGTTTATCTATTATTTATTTTAACAATAACCCAAAAGAATGAAATATTTTAATATATATATAGATATAAATATACATTTATTTATATATACATATATACGCATATGACTACAAATTAATCAATATTCAATGAAATAATACAAATAATATATTAAAATCATACTAACAAAACATATAATTGCAAGTTTTTAACACTTTTTTACTAGATATCCCTTGCGCCTTCTGCTTGGTGGATTTTCTTTTTCTAAATACAACCCAACAGACAAGTAATAACTTGGTGGGAGGGTTGGGATATAATTCATATTCACGGTGTAACTTTTGAATTAATCTGGCAGATGGGAGTGCTTAAAAGACATTTTACTTGGTGACTGGACAGACGGCATACTATGTAGTTTTGGTATGCCTGTTATCAAGGGGTCGGAGCGTTATATTTGTCAAGTATTATGTCTGAACAGAAAAATTATAATGATTCGCCCAAAGATGTGGCTTGCAAATGATGGTAACTACAGGGAATCCCGATGGTTCACTGCATGGAAACAAAAGGACATTGTGGACTTTCAGCTCCCAAGCGAGATTTCCGAGGCTTTGTCACAGCAGACGGTGCCTTTTGGCTATGGATACGTCCAATTTTTGGACACGTATGTTTAGAGATGCTGTCTCTTTTAATTTTATCATGTTGCTTCTATTGCGATTCTATTTTGCCTGTAAGTTGATGTTAAAGCAAAATTGAGAAGCACCACTCCTATTTTTTAGGTTTTGTTTGATTACGAAATTGATTTAAATTTTTTTTATAGTTTTTATACATGTTTTCATTAAAATTTAATTTTTTTTCTTTGTAATTTTTATGCATGTTAATTGCATTCTCAAAAAAATTTGAAAAATTCATATTCTTTTTATAAAAAGAATAAAAATACCAACTTTTTCGTTATTTTCTTTATCCAAAAATTAAATTCTTATAAAAAAAATAATATAAGACGAAAAAAAAAATTAAAAAAAAAGTGTAACCCAATTTTATAACCAAACTAACCCTTAATAAAAAGGTAACGAAATTCATAGAAAGCCCTATTTTTCTTTTTCTAATTTCTAATTTTTGAGCAATATTGATGTTCTGTCAGTGCTGTTGCCGCTGAACTTTGTGAAGAACTTTTTACTCCCATTGCCCCGCACACTGAGCTTGCATTGAATGGCGTTGAAGTATTTATGAATGCCAGTGGAAGTCACCACCAACTGCGAAAGCTTGACCTTCGCCTACATGCTTTTATTGGTGCTACCCAGATTCGTGGAGGAGTTTACATGTACAGTAATAACCTAGGATGTGATGGTGGCCGCCTTTACTACGGTAAATTAAATGACCCCATAATTGACCTCCGACTTATATCCATTCTAGCAATCGCTTTTTTCTTAATTTTAATTGAATCCTTCAGTTTTTTTGGCTAATAATTTTCAACGTGGCAGATGGATGTTCTTGTGTTGTTGTGAATGGCGATGTGATTGCTGAAGGCTCACAATTTTCTTTGAAGGATGTTGAGGTGGTGATCGCTCGAGTGGATCTAGATGCGGTATACTCCAAGTTCATGTTGAAAATAACTTTAGTTAAGTTAGAAGGCTTGGAGGTTGTAGTTCTTTACTGAGATATAATGTTTGAAGGCTCTTCAAGTATCTGAATTTGTCTTTGATATCACTCTTTAAAAGATTTTTCTTTTGCTGTTGGAGATTTCTACCCGGTTCAACAATCAATATAGGCAGCTGCAACTTGACATTTGGATATTTAAACCCTGCCTTTAATTCCTCAACACAATTTTCTTGATGGCAGGTTGCTAGTCTTAGAGGATCTATAAGCAGTTTTCAAGATCAGGCAAGTTGCAAACCCAAGGTCTATTCAGTAGCAGCACCTTACAAGCTTTGTCAATCATTTAACCTGCAAATGCCCCTTTCAAGTCCAATTGAGGTCAGTTCTTGGTCAGACAAGAGTGGTCAAAAATTGAAGTATTTGATGGCATTCCTG
>QLOD02138449.1:5256-15479 GCA_003260245.2 Sideroxylon spinosum | reverse complement strand
AGAAAATATGGCTGGTCTCAGATATAAGGGAGAATTTTGAAAATTAGCTCTTTAAAAATCGTATTGATGGCTTCAAAGACTGACTTATTATCTTTTATGAACTCTAGCCTCTTTTCTTTATTTTTTTCCTTCTTGAAGCCCAAGGACATTGACTCATTGTGCTTAAATCACTTTGTCACGTCCTTAACCTTTGCATACTTCTCGATTCTACATATGAAGTCAATTATGTTGGATGTTGGCTTCTTTGTCAAAGAAAGCCACAGCTTATCACCTTTTGTAACTCCAACTCAAATAAGGTCAATGCCAACTATATGGAGCATCCTTCAACTACATTATAAAACTCAATGTATCCTCAGGAATAGTCCCTCTGTCTTTCGTTGTTGTTCTTCTTCATGGTGAATAGTAGTGAGCGATCTTTAGCTACTTAGCATTAGCCAAAAATTGTGTGACGAACTTCTTAGCGAGTTGTTTCTAGCACCCAATGCTCTGTGAGTTAGCTTATAGAACCATTGGAGTGCTGTATCCCCTAGACTCGATGGGAATACCTTACACATGAGCTCATCATTCCAGTTTCAAAGGGTCATTACTTGCATATAATGATGGTAATGTGTCAGTGGGTCCAATTTACCATCATAAACAGTAAACCAGGGTGTATAAGACTTCGTTAGGGGATTTTCCTCACATGCATTTACTGTGAATGGTGAAGCAGAAATTCTTCCTAATGCCGTCCTCACCATCATCGAAGTGGTTTGATCAGAACTTTCCCACTCATTGTACTGTGGCCTCTCCACTTCTTTAGACTTACCAGACTTTCTTATTTTTGTAAGAACTACATCGTCACTTGATGATCTCTCACTTACAGCATGATGCTTTCTCTGACTAGAAATCTTCTTTCGTGGTGTGTCTACCTTCCTTTAGGACTCAAAGGGCTTCTCTTTTTGTTAAGGGGGGAGCTTTGTACATTGAGTTTGCACTAGATGTGTTTCTACGATAGCATCTCCAAAGGAGGGCAATAATATGCTTGGCACCTAATTGTCCTTCCTCGTGAAGATCTTCCTTTCTACGATCCTCTCGTTTGGGTAAATCATCATACAAAGTACCATAGCCCTCTTCTGAGCTAGATTCTGGTTCTCCAAGCCCAGAGCGAGCATGACCTTTTACTTTTTCCTTCTCTTCACTCATCTTATGAGGGATTTCCTCCAACTCCGTCTGCTTTGCAGTGGCCTCGGCTAGTAGGGCACGCATTCTTTTAGCTACCTCCGGATCATCAACCTATTGGTACTTACTGCTTGCCTATCCGAGGGTACGTATTGGTAATGCACCCTCTTTTTCTGCCTTTGTGCCCCTGATTTGTCTCCCATCTGGGAAAAAGGTGATGGGGTTCAATCTCCATCAATAGCCATCTTTCATAAGGGTTTTTATAAAAGTTAACAAATAAGGAATGTTAAAAATAAAGAAATGAGCCCCATGGTAGGTGTCAAATGTTCAGCAATATAAAATACCATTGAACATGTTCACCACATCCACCGAAAAAAATGAATCAAGCCTATAGAGAAAAAAGAAGTAAAAAAAAAAAAGCCTATGAGGGTCCCCGACCACAATTCCTCCAATACTAAAATCAGCAAAGGCTTGAGAGAATTGAAAGCAAATTGAGAGCAGTTTTATGGACCATAGTGAACCTACCTAGATTTTGGTATTTAAGTGTTCCATTTTTAGTCTGAAAGTAAGAATAAATAAATACCAAAAATTTTGAAAAAACATGATTACCTTCCCATTAAAGGTATCTCTAACTTGTGATGGTTTGCTCTACCTTAAATGCCCATCACTTGGCATTAAATGTTTGTGGGATGAGCTGGAGTAGTACATGTGACTTGACCATTGGGGAATGTCCAAATCTCCCATCTGTCGGTTACTTATAAGGTTGGAGAGTAACTAAATATAACTAAATAGTAATAAATGAACTTAATTTAATGCTAAGTAGCATTTATGGTCATGGTTGAGTAAATATAAGCGTTTAGAACAATGGGTCCCACTTCATGTGTTTCTCAGGTTCAGGGAGCTACCCCTCTAGCAAATCCTTGCTAAGAAGGTATACTTGGAGATCTTACCATGTGTTCCTAATATTTTTGGTACCAACAATTGCCAAATCAAAAGGGTGTCATTGCCAAGTCAGAAAGAGATTATTACGATTGTAAAGTCATTTTTTACAAATACTACTTTCAATTCATTTTTCTAAACAATAATTTTTGGTTATTAAAATGTTTTCTATTTTTATTTTGTCATGGGGCTGAAGTCATCATTTTCAAATTTTGAAACAAAAATTGAAGTAATTTTTTCAAGCAACCATTTTTTATGGTCTATTTTAAGAAATTAATTTTGTGGCAAATGGATTAAGAATTCGTTTAAAAACCTACATAATTAGGGCAAAAGCCTTTCCCAAGTCTGAAAAAATGAATTCATTCATAATAATCCAAATTAGAGGGATTTAATGTAATAATTTGACAAATCCAAAGCCACCGAATTTGAGTCAATCAGTTTGATTCAATTACGAACGAATACTGTCTAATTAAAAAAATAAAATCCCCATTTTTTTTTTCAAATTTTTATGCATATATATAAGGTTGTTAAATTTTAAGATTTTTCTTAAATTCGGTGTAGGGTTCAGAAATAAATCGTAATATTGAATCATAAAATTGTAAGATTTTACCTGTTGTCTGTAACATAAAAACATATTCTATTATATTATTTTTTTTGGGTAAAGTATAAAAATTACACATCAGTTTACCCTCAGTTTCACTTTGGTCCCACTGGTTTCAATTGTGATAGTCAAATCCCCGTACTTTCGGTCAAGTAACAATGTAGTCCTTTCATAAGATATCACCAACATAAAGAATAAGAAAAAATAAAATTCCTCCAACTGGCCTTGAGATATATGCACTGATCAACCTTATTCTCCACAGAACCTAATGAAGTGACAACCTCATTGAATTTTAAATACCATTGGCGCAACACTTGTTGCACATATTGCATTTTGCACACTAAGTGCTCCTTTCCTTTTATGTCGAAGCCCTTAGGTTGCACCATAGAAATCTCCTTATTAAGGTCGCTATTTAAAAAGGCTATCTTGACTCCATCTAATGAAGCACCAACCAAAATAAGCCACTAAATTCATAATAAATCTGAATTAGCCCTTAGCTGAAATAGGGGAAAGGTTTTATTATAATCAACACCTTCCTTCTAAGTGAACCTTTGGCAACCAATCTGGCCTTGAAGCAATCAACCCACCCTTAGAGTCCTTCGTGGTTTTATATATCCACTTGCAACTATTGGGCTTATAGCCAACGAGAAAATCAGTGAAAAGCTCCCACATTTCACTTTGTGCTATGGATCGCGTCTCATCTGTCATAGTATCCACCCACATGTTGGATTAGAGACTCGAAATAGCATTGGCATTGGTTATTGGATTAACCACATGCCCCACAACATAATCACTCTCACCAAGATATACTATAAACTCATTTGAAATCACAAGTTTCCTCTATCTCACAGATCTCCTAACAGGTACCACTAGAACAAGCTCAATAGGATCAAGGGCTGGAATAGGTTCAACAGGAACATCAGCATTAGGAATGGCTGTGTCAATCCCTAATGGCTCATGATCAACATCATCTACGGGCATAGAAACAACACTATGCTGGATGGTGTGCAATGGAAGAGACATCACCTCGCTAGGGCTATCCTCATCAATATGAGCTGATATCTTCATATCAACAGTATCATGCTCTAAGAACTTAGCTATTTGAGATTCGACAATTCTCACACCTATGTAGGAGAATAGAACCTGTATCCATTAGAATGATCTGAATACCTAATGAAATAGTAACAAGTGGTTCTGGGGTCCATTTTCTTCTTAGAAGGATTATAAATCCTAACCTATGCCAGACAATCCTTAACATAGAAATGATTAAGGCGAGGCTTTCTATTAGTTCACAATTCAAAAGGAGTATTAGGGATAGACTTGGTGGGAACCCTATTGAGAATATGTAAGGCAGTCTCAATGGCACCACCCAAAGATATATAGGCAAGTTACTATGACTCATCATACTCCTCATTATATCCATACACGTGGGATTATGCCTTTTGGCTACACGACTATCAAGCATAGTATAATGGGCGACAATTCCACAATCTTGTTAATATTTGGCAAATGGTCCCATATGTTGTTCAGTGACATTATGTCTACCATAATACTCATCCTACAGTCAAACCTAATAATTTAAATCCTATTGGATAACTAATTTTGTACCTTTATTTTTAAAATTCTAAACCATTCAAGTGCATCAGACTTTTCTTTAATTAAATAAACTTGACAACAGTGAGAAAATCATCAATGAATGTTAGAAAATATTCATTGTCACAAAGAATAGATGAATAAGATCCACTGATGTAAATGTAAATGACCTCTAAAAGGTCAACACTTCATGTTGCACTTTTTGTCGCGACCAAATCCGCTCGCCAAGTAACGAAGAGTGAACCAAAATGATAAAAAGTATGTTTTATTTTGAAATAAGGCCTTGATTACAGAGACTAAGAGTTGCCACCCGATACTTTCAAGATGGATGTGTCGAGGAACTCGAGTTTTGACTCTATTTTAAAAGGTCTTAGCTATCTTTTTGAAAATATAAAATAGCTCTTTCAATGACTCTCAACTACCCTAAGCAATCAGAGATAATGGTCCAGGGGTTTAGCTACGCACAGAAACTGTTACGCCTGGATACCTAAGGATATCCAGAGTCTTTTTTACTCTCTATAGCTACGATCTCATAATATAATACTTTGATTTATGATGATCAAAGCATAGAACTTATGAATGTGAAAGATGCATGAAATGCAATGTGACCAGGCTTAACTCGTGTGTGCAAGTGTAATGACATCTCTACCTATACTTGAGCGTGTGTGTGTGTGTGTGTGTTGAGAATGAAGATGGACTATAAAGACCGTGATGACCAAACTTAAGCTATATTCTCAAGTTGCTTAAGTATCATTTTCAAGGATCAGGTCAAACGTAGTTCAAACCTAAAGGGCCTAAAGTATATGATGATAAGATGTAAATAGGTATTCTGATGTTAAAGTTCAACTGTAAGTCTAAGTTGTCAATTCATGCAAATGACAGTTTATAGAGACCATGGAGAAGATGGTCTATGAAAACCATAGAGACGGTACTCAAACTATTTGCTCAAGCTGCCTACATATCTTTCTAAGGGGTCAGGTCGACGTAACTCTAGAACAGTAAGTAGTACGATGTGATGCTCAAATATATGAGATGGTAACCGATGAGGTCAGTGTTGTACGTAGGGTTAATATGAGGGGACCTCGTTCCTTATATAGGATGAGGAAGAGTCTAAACTCTAGGTGTGTATTAGGAGTGATCGTCTTTGTTTTGTAAGAGATTTACTCCGCTAGGGAAAAGACAGTTTGCACTTAGTGCATAACTGGGAGATGGTTAACTAGTGAAAGAAACAATGCTCCAATGAGGATAAAACAATTAGCACTTTATGTTGTGGTGACCAGACTCAAGTCTCCTGCTTAAGCTGGCTACATACCTGTGACGAGATCAGGTAAGACATAGCTCTGGTTGAGGATCTAATGTGTGAGCTCATAAAGCTGTAGGACTTTTAGATGATCTATAAAGACCGGGGTGATGGACTCAAGCTATCTGCTTGAGTTACCTACATACCCGTGACAGGATCAGGTCTACGTAGCTCTGACAGGTAAACTTTGTGAAGGTGCCTAAAAATATAGGATTTAGATAGTCTATAGAGACCAGGGTGACCAGACTCAAGCTATCTGCTTGAGTTGCCTACATACTCGTAATTGGATCAGGTTTACGTAGCTCTACAAAAGTGCCTAACGATATAGGACTTAGATAGTCTATAGAGATCGGGGTGACCGGACTCAAACTATCTACTTAAGCTGCCTACGTAGTCGTGACGAAATCAGGTCTATGTAGCTCTACAGGGTAAACTCTATGAAGGGGTTTAAAGATGTAGGACTTAGATGGTCTATAAAGATCGGGGTGACCGGACTCAAGTTATTTGCTTGAGTTGCCTACGTACCTGTGACAGGATCAAGTCTACGTAACTCTACAAAAGGTGCCTAAAGATATAGGACTTATATGGTCTATAAAGATTAGGGTGACTGAACTCAAGCTATCTGCTTAAGCTGCCTACGTACCATAACGGGATCAGCTCTACGTAGTTCTGGCAAAAGGTACCTAAAAATATAGGACTTAAATGGTCTATAAAGACCAGGGTGGCCGAACTCAAGCTATGTGCTCAAGCTGCCTACGTACCCATGACAGGATCAAGTCTACGTAGCTCTTGAATGAGGTATGGGCGAGTAGAGAGAAACAAATACCAGGAGTATAAACTCCACAAAAGTATAGGGATATAAACACCAAGAATAAAGACTTCATATATGTGAACATGGTATTGTCATCAAGAGTAAAGAGTCCACATAAGTGAAAATGGCATTGTCACCAGGTATAAAGACTCTACATAGGTGAAGATGACATTGTCATCAAGAGTAAAGACTCCACATGGGTAAAGATAGTATTGTCACCAGAAGTAAAGACTCCACATGGGTGTAAGAAAAACACACACTAAGAATATAAGACTCTTCATGGGTGTAAGGAAAAGTAAACACCAAGAGTAAAAGCTCCATATGGGTGTAAAAAGTAGTCAGTATTTAGGGCTAAACTAGGGGAAAGATGTCTACTCTAATGAAAAGCTCAACGTCCAAGGATGCGGTCAGTGCAAGTGAGTGAATATCTATCATTTAAGAAAATGAGCTTAGCTTAAATTGAGAGCTCAACTCCTGGTGATGATGATTTAGTCTATGTAAAGGGCATACGGGCCAAATGTGATATAAGGGATGCAGTTTCTATAATCAAGTATGTCTAGTGGATGTCACAACTTAGAACTCATCACTTTAGCCAATCCTAAGTCATTCTAATCTCAAGCGAATGCTCTAGATTGATAAAATTTTGATTTCTATGTCTATGTCAACCCTAGTGGGTGTGTGCTTACATGTTTGAGTGTATTCTAACAGTAAGAAATCATAGTACATCGACAGCTACCTTTGGGTGGGACCTCCCACGATTCCTTCATATGTTTTTGTCTCATGGCATAGCGTAAACACAATATGTGAGCATGGTAGCATGGCATAGCATGATCAAGGCATGGCATAACATAGCATAGCATGGCATATGAGCATGGAAAAAAATAATACTATCATGGTATAACATGATAACGATGGCATAGCATTGTAAACATGAAACCTAGAATGGTAATATGACATAGACAGCATAGCAGAATGATGTAATGGCATGGTATGGCATGTTAGTATGGTATCTAGAACTTTATGAAATTGTAACGGGTAATTCAAGTCAATATCATACATCAAGTATAACGCGAACTTGACTTATGATCCGGATACCTTTCGTTGGCAAAGAATTATATCTACAAAACTAAAACTATTCTATTTTAATTATGCAAAGTAATTAAATTGAAAGTTAGAGATAGAAGGTTATACCGAACTCAAACTCTAAAGAGATGAAGGCATCAAATTACAGCTTGAACCAACTTAGAAATACCATGAGAAGCCGAATATAGAAAAGAGAGAGAGGTTGGCAGAATGGGTTAGAGAGAAAGAGAGGGACGGATCTTAGATAAGAGAGGAGTCAAAATGAGGATCTTGGAATGTTTCCCAAAACATCTTGGAAACTCCTCTTTGATGGCCGAATATAAGGGAGAGGAAAAGATAGCTCGCTTAAGGAGAAAGATGATTGGTTTTTGGGATTAAAAAAATAAAAGGTGAGGCCCCCTATTTATAGACTTTTTTGGACCAAACTAGTCTGTATAACCTAATAATAAAATAAGTATGTAAAACATAATGGGCAAACAAGTTTGCAAAACAAAGTACTTAAAAATATTTGAAAAGCTTGTTTTACAAACCTTCTTACTAAAAAAGATAGGTAAATAAGTTTGAATAACCTTAAATATGAAAAATCTTGTACAAAAAGGTAGACAAACCATTTAAGAGCATTTTGAATTCATTTGGATGCTCAAATTATGTTTGGGGTACCGATGGTCTTCTTTTTATCGGTAAGAGCCAATTTGAGTCGACGGAGCCTGAATGACCTCTAAAGTTACATTTTTGGCCGCTCTGAGCTTTGTTCTATGTTCTTTAAAATGTCTTAGGATGCTGTGTGTCTCCTTGAAGGTTTTTGATTTGATTTGGGCATTCCAGTTGATGCCGTCCTTTGGGTGTGTCAGTAGAGGCTGTTTCGGACTTCTGGACCGAATTGACCCTTAATTCTGAATTTCAGCTTCTTTGTGGATGTTGGACTTATTTGTTTGTGTTTTAGACACCTCTATACATTTTGGTGACCTTCTGTCTTCATCTGGGTCTTTGACTCGGGTTCTCTCTAGTTCTAGGGGGAGAACCATCATTTTACTGATTGTTTTCCTTTTGTTGATTTCTGGCGCTTTGACATGTCCTATGATTAAGAAAACTTAATCAATAGAGCACCATCAATTAAAAATATTATAAATTACGAATATCAAAAGAGGGGCCAAAAATAAGTTGCCAATAGCGGCCTATCTTTTTCAGCCTTAGCTTGTCTAAGGCAGAAAACGAAAATGAGACAACCTATTTTGCCCCATTTTATGATAAAGCAAGGAAAACAATGACCTTGTAGCTTGGTTGATACCTCGCACTTAAACGGCTACAGGAGTTGGCCTTTTCATTTGATCCTGAAAAGAAATCTCAAAAATTATATCAGTAAATGATTATTTAATTATGATGGATTAATCCTTGCATATGGACTTAAACTTATTACTAATCTTTAAAAAAAAGGTATAAACCTCTAGGCTAACTTTGAGTCTTGTGAGGGTAAGAATAAGACTTCAAAAAAAGAGTGCTAACTTAAAGATTAACTCTAAGTCTTGTGATGGCAAGAACAAGAATTCAGAAGAGGAGCGCTAAACTCCGATGGTGAACATAAGACTACAGAAGAGGAGCACTAAAATTCAAAGATGACTTCGAATCCTATGGTGTACATAAGACTACAGAAGGGGATATCTAACTCTGAGGTTAGCATTAAATCTGGTCATGGCAAAAAAAAAAAAGATTTCAAAAAGGGAGTACCAAACTCCGGGATTAACTCTGAATCTTGTGGTAAAAATAAGATTAGAGAAGAGGAGTATTAAACTCTAAAGAATAAGGAGTGTAGACACCAAGAGTATAAAACTCTAATTGGGCGAAAATGATATTAACACTAAGAGTAAAGACTCCACATGGGTTGAAATAGTATTGTCACTAAGAGTAAAGACTCCATATGGGTGAATATGATATTATCACCAGGAGTCAAGACTCCATATAAGTGAATATGGTATGAATCACCAGGAGTAAAGACTCCACAAGGGTAATAGAAATATAAACTTACAAGCATATAGCTCTAGGTCTTGCAGAGTAAGGACTTACGAGCATATGTCTCCAAGTCTTTAGAGAGTAAGGACTTACGAGCTAACAAAAGCTCAGGGTTTGAGTGAGCATAGACTCAGGAGCTAACAAAAGCCCAAGGTTTAGGTGATAAAAGACTCACGAGCAAACAGAAGCTCAAGGTTTAAGTGAAAAAAGACTTACAAACTATCAAAAGAGACTATGAGCTAATAAAAGCTTAGGGTTTATAGACTCACCAGCCAACAGAAGCTTAGGATTTAGGTCTGATGAGCAAAGAATTTAAGAGCAAAGTCTCTAATGAGCATTGGCTCCGAAGTCAAAGACTCTAAAATCTAATGAGCAGAGGACCAAGAGTAAGGGTTCAAGATTAAAAGCAATATGGTTTAATGAGTAAAGACTCAAAAGTGATTAAAGACTCAAGATTTAACGAGTAAAGGATCAGAAGTAAGTAAAGATTCAAGGTTTGAGAGTGAAGACTCGAATGTGAAAAAAAAAGACTTAGAGGTAAGTGAAGACTTAGGGATGAGTTAAAGACTCAAGGATGAGTAAAGACTCGAGGTCAAACATCTGTACCTTGTGTTAAATTCGTGGATTTAGACGAATTCTATTCCTAGGTTAGAGAATTCAGATCTCATGTTCTTACCTTTTAGTTAAGAGTTTTATTCCTGAGCTGTTGTTTATTCTTTACTCTTCATTTG